>JAXCGZ010015792.1:0-46416 GCA_037179515.1 Halocaridina rubra | reverse complement strand
GCACTGTAATTAACGTGATTAAGACTAAAGCAATAATTGTATTTACATAATAAGATGAAAAATTTCTACCTAATTCCTGTTTAAGAGAGACATTACAAAGGATTCGTGGAAAGGAAATTAATTTAACGGTCTTTTAACTCATTAACGTTTTTATTAAAAGTGCATTAGTATATTTATCATTTGCTGCCCCAAAACGACTCATCAGCTTGTAAAGTAACTGATGTATGCGTTGTTTGTAAGACTGTTCTCCTTTTAATATAAATATATTCTATATAATGTAAGTGAAATGAAACGAGAGAGAGAGAGAGAGAGAGAGAGAGAGATCTTTAATTAACTCTTGTTCATTCAACCAAAACTACATTATTTATTGTAAAAATAATGGTTTAATTACAAATTCGTAATAATAATGATATTAATAATAATAATAATAATCTCCCACAATCATCATCAAAGGAAAATTATTGTTAAAAATAATAATAATAATAATAATAATAATAAGAAGATCTAAGGAGAATTTTTGGAATAGACATGAGAGTAATGCAGAGGTATATTAAAACCCAGCAGAGAGCTGGATATTCATTACACATCTTTTATTATCCCTTCACATCTGACAGGTCATTACACTCTCCATCTGTTTCTCTTTACAGCCTGATAATGGCTGTTTTATTTTATCATTTTTTGGTCCATCCTGTTGTCACAATAATCTCTATAAAAAAAAAAAAAAAAAATGGGGGGGGCGTTATTCGCGAATTCCGAATATTTTACTATTATTTTTGGGGGCATTATTGCAATTTCGCATATAAAAAAAATCGCATAAAAAAGGAACAAGGTATATATATATATATATATATATATATATATATATATATATATATATATATATATATATATATATATATATATATATATATATATATATATATATATATATATATATATACACAACTTTGTTCCTTTTTTCTGCTTTTTTTGTTACAGCGAAATTGCAATGCCCAAAAAAAATAATTGTAAAAAAATACGAAATTCGCGAATAACGCCCATGCAGAAAAATACGAAAACAAATTTTTCGTTTTAGTAAAAAATCGACCACCTCGGAGGCACATTTCCACCATTCTACTCCTCTTCTACCACTTAATGCAATCGGATATTATGAAGATAATGGGAAAAAAGCATTAAGAACAAACAGCAAATATATTTTCTATATAACATCGTCAGGGAAATAGCGTGCGAGGGTGCATCAGGTGATACGGAAGTGGCAAAATGTTTGCCGATAGAGTTTCGTTCTCCCACATCCTCTTCCTCTTCTATTGCTTAATGCGATCAAATATTATGAAGAAAATTGTAAAAAAGCATTAAGAACAAACAGCACACAAATTTTCGATATAATATTTTCAGGGAAATAGCGTGTGAGCGTGCATCAGCTGATACGGAAGTGGCAAAACGTGTACCAATAGAGGTTCGTTCTCCCGCATCCTCCTCCTCTTCTACCGTTTAATGCGATCGAATATTATGAAGAAAATTGAAAAAAAGCATTAAGAACAAACAGCAAACAAATATTCGATATAATATCGTCAGGGAAATAGCGTACGAGGGTGCATCAGCTGATACGGAGGCGGCAAAACTTTTGCTGATAAAGGTTCATTCTCCCGCAGCCTCCTTCTCTTCTACCACATAATGCAATCAAATAATATGAAGAAAATTGAAAAAAAGCATTAAGAACAAACAGCAAAAAAATTTTTGATATAATATTGTCAGGGAAATAGCGTGCGAGGGTGCATCAGGTGATACGGAAGTGGCAAAACGTTTGCCAATAAAGGTTCGTCCTCCCGCATCCTCGTCCTCTTTTACCGCTTAATGCGATCGAATGTTTTGAAGAAAATTGAAAAAAAAGCATTAAGAAAAAACAGCAAGCAAATATTCCATATAATATTGTCAGGGAAATAGCGTGCGAGGGTGCATCAGCTGATACGGAGGCGGCAAAACTTTTGCTGATAGAGGTTCATTCTCCCGCAGCCTCCTTCTCTTCTACCACTTAATGCAATCAAATATTATGAAGAAAATTGAAAAAAGCATTAAGAACAAACAGCAGAAAAATTTTCGATATATAGTGTTACCCCGGTTATTCGCGTTTCTTGGTTCGCGTTCTCACTGTATCGCGTTTTTTTTTTTGGATAAATTATTATTTTATTTCATGGGTATATGCAAAAATATTAAAATATTAAAAAAAAAAAAAAAATCAGTATTTTCATTTTTTTTATTGATAAAAACATATTTCATTATGTAATTGATAACAAAAAATTATTTAGCAGCCTACGAATAATAAAACTGTAAAAAATAGTATAAAACATAAATGTAGATAGATAGATAGATACGTTTATTGACCACCTCTTTTGAAAAGTACAGTATAATCTTTACAAAAGGAATACTTGGTCCAAATTACAATGAATAAATACAATAGATTTTGTACAATCATCAATTAAGTAGATGAATTTTAAATTAATATACATTGTACTAATAACTGAATGATATACGTACGTACAGTATAACTCACAGTATTGCATCATATGAAATAGTGTTCGATAGCGTACAATGTATTGGGGTCGCAGCTACGTGAGCTAGCATATATATTTATATTTCCAGTAGTTTCATGATTTTATTGATAAAAAAAACGTATTTATTAGCCTAAGAATAATAAAACCGTAAAAAATAGTAAAAAACATAAATACTAACAGTATTGCAACATGTAAAATACGATACCGCTATCAGCGTTTTGGACAAAGACTCGTTCAGTCTAACTCACGTGTGCGCCGTTCACGTTGTGCTTATTAAACGTTTTGCTTGTGTTCGATAGCGTACAATGTATTGGGGTCGAAGCTACGTGAGCTAGCATATATATTTATATTTCCAGTAGTTTCATGATTTTATTGATAAAAAAAACGTATTTCTTAGCCTAAGTATAATATAACAGTAAAAAATAGTAAAAAACATAAATACTAACAGTATTGCAACATGTAAAATACGATACCGCTATCAGCGTTTCGGACAAAGGCTTCCACCATCTTCCATTGTCTCGCCTCACTCGTGTGCGCCATTCACGTTGTGCTTATTATTATTAATATGTTTTGCTTGTGATTTTTTTACTCGCATATTTTAACCTTTGCAATGCCTCCCAAGCATCCTTCATCTTCTAAAGCTTCTTGTAGTGAGCCTAAGCGGCATAGGAAAATGTTAACCATTGTATATAAAGTGAAACTCTTAGAAATGTTGAAAGAAGGAAAAAAGTTTGTGGATGTCGGCCGCTATTTTACGTAAACGTAATAATTATTGTAAAATATGGAACCTACGTATGTCAAGTCATCATCACCTCATTCACGGTAAGTTTTCCTATCACTTTCATAAAAAAATTACGTTGCTTGCTGTTATTTATAATGTAAAGGGTGTTTTTTTAACAGTACAGGGAGGGTTTATACAGTGTAAACGTAAAAATACATTAAAATATCTATGTACATATAGGCTGATCCTACTCCGCGGATTTCCTGGTTCGCGCCGGGTCCCGGAACCGAACTACCACGATAAGGGAGGTAACACTGTAATATTGTCAGGGAAAGAGCGTGCGAGGGTGCATCAGCTGATATGGAAGTGTGACAAAACGTTTGCCGATAGAGGTTCGTTCTCCCGCATCCTCCTCCTCTTCTACCTCTTAATGAGATTGAATATTATGAAGAATATTGAAAAAAAGCATTAAGAACAAACAGCAAACAAATTTTCGATATAACGTCGTCAGGGATATAGCGTGTGAGTGTGCATCAGCTGGTACGGTAGTGTGACAAAACGTTTGCCGAAAGACGTTTGTTTTCCCGCATCCTCCTCCTCTTTTACCGCTTAATGCGATCAAATATTATGAAGAAAATTGAAAAAAATCACTAAGAACAAACAGCAAACAAACTTTCGATATAATATCGTCAGGGCAATAGCGTGTAGAGAATATATATATATACTTCATTTAAGTTTCCCCGATATACGTTTTCTTTGTAACTAATTTTATATATTTTTTTTTCTCTCAGCTGACTTTGTTTACGTTTAGATTTCGTGGAGCACGATCGATATGTAAGGAAGAGAGAATAATGTTTGGAACCAAGGATTATTAATATGTAATATGTACTATAATCTTGAAAATGAGATAAACCCCATATAGAGTGAGTAAATAAATATTTTATGAGTAAGATTTTGTGCCTGAATAGTGATAAGGATCAGCTGATACGGAAGCGGCAACACATTTGCCAATAGGGGTTCGTTCTTGCGCATCATCCTCTTCTACAGCTTAATGTGATCGGATATTATAAAGATAATGGAAAAAGAGCATTTAGAACCAACAGCAAACAAACTTTCGATATAATATCGTCAGGGAAATAGCGTGCGAGGGTGCATCTGCTGATGCGGAGGCGCAAAACGTTTGCATCCTTGTGCTCACCACCTCCATGCACGTTCCAGTGTATGCCTATTGCCCACCGCATAATAGAGTGCATTAATTTGTTTACTCTACAGTAAATCTGTATGTCTTTTATACTATTTGCATGTTAATATAAATAACTACAGGTCTTTCTGCTTTGTTATGTACTTATAAAATATGTTTTACTTATCTTATATCTTTGGTTTAGTGTGTCTATGGACGGTTGTGGAACGAGCTATGCCCATTATCATTGTTTCCTCTGGAATATGACTCGTTTTTTTTACGCGATTTTCGATTTACCTGTCACTTCTGAGAACCTAACTCCGTGTTATTACAAGAACAAGGTGTATATATATATATATATATATATATATATATATATATATATATATATATATATATATATATATATATATATATATATATATATATATATATATATATATATATATATATATATATATATATATATATATATATATATATATATATATATATATATATATATATATATATATATATATATATATATATATATATATATATATATATATATATATACACACACAAAACCTTGTTCCTTTTTTCTGCGTTTATTTAACTGTGAAATTGCAATGATGCCCAAAGAAAATAATTGTAAAAAAAAATATGAAATTCGCGAAGAACGCCCATGCAAAAAAAAAAAAAATTTTTTTTTATTTTAGTAAAAAATCAACCACCTTGGAGGCACTTTTCCGCAATCCTCCTCCTCTTCTACTGCTTAATTTTATCGGATATTATGAAGAAAATTGAGAAAAAGCATTAAGAACAAACAGCAGACATATTTTCAATATAATATCGTCAGGGAAATAGCATGTGAGGGTGCATCAGGTGATACGGAAGTAGCAAAACGTTTGCCGATAGAGGTTCATTCTCCCGCATCCTACTCCTCTTCTACAGCTTAATGCGATCGGATATTATGAAGAAAATTGAAAAAAAGCATTAAGAACAAACAGCAAACATATTTTCAATATAATATCGTCAGGGAAATAGCCTGTGAGGGTGTATCAGCTGATACGGAAGTGTGACAAAACGTTTGGATCCTCGTCCTCACCGCTACCATCAGTGTTGCCAGATTAGGTGAATGAGAGAAATCATGGATGAATTCGATTTGAGGTCACGAACTCCCTTTTCTACTAAGGGCTAGGACGGTTACCTTCTTACGAAGGACTTGTTTTAGCAGATGTAATCGTTACCCTGAGTGTATGCCCTTACTAACCTCAGTCCGTGACAGGGCGTGAACCCTCGACCTGCCGCCTCAGAGTCGCAGACGCCACCATTTTGCCACGGAGACTACTTGAGAGAAATGATAAATATATAAAATATACATGTAAGCTGGTAAGATATTTCAAGTATCTTAAAGATGAATTACATTTTTATTTAAAATCGCCTCATTTGATTTGTACAAATTAGATTCCTTTGAAGATAAGTAATACACTCGAAAGTACAATGTACTAAGGATCTCAAAATTTCTTTCAGTGCCTATATATATATATATATATATATATATATATATATATATATATATATATATATATATATATATATATATATATATATATATATATATATATATATATATATATATATATATATATATATAGTTCTTGTAATAATGCGGAGATAGGTTCTCAGAAGTGCCGCATAATGTAATATTCACGTAATGTAATAAGTCATTTTCCATAAGAAACAATGATAATGGGCATTGATACATATCAGAACCGTACAATGACACACTATACCAAAGATATGAGATAAGTAAAACATATTTTATAAGTAAATAACAAAGCAGAAAGACCTGTAGTTATTTATATTAACATGCAAATAGTGTACAGTATAAAAGATATACAGATTTACTGTACAGTCATCAAATTAATGCACTCTATTATGCGGTGGGCAACAGGCATACACTGGAGCGTGCATGGTGGCAGTGAGCACTAGGAAATTTGAGAACAAACCTCTATCTGCAAACATTTTTGCTCTTGCTTGCTTTTTCTCTGACGATATTATATGGCAAGTTTGTTTGCTGTTAAATCTTAATGATTTTTTTTCTTTCTCTCCATAATATCCTATCGCATTCAGCGGTAGAAGAGGAGGAGGATGTGGGAGAACGAATCTCTGTCTGCAAGCATTTTCCCACCTCCGTATCAGCTGGTGCACCCTCACACGCTATTTCCCTGACGATATTATATCGCAAGTTTGTTTGCTGTTTGTTCTTAAGGCATTTTTTCCATTCTCTTCATAATTTCCGATTGCTTTAAGCAGTAGAAGAGGAGGAGGATGCGGAAGAACGAACCTCTATCTGCAAACGTTTTGCAGCCTCCGTATAGGCTGATGCACGCTCGCAGGCTGTTTCTGGACGATATAATATGGCAAGTTTGTTTGCTGTTTGTTCGTAATGCTTTTTTCAATTCTCTTCATAATATCCGATCGCATTAAGCGTTAGAAGAGGAGGAGGATGCGGGAGAACGAACCTCTATCTGCAAACATTTCGCCGCCTCCGTATCAGCTGATGCACCCTCGCACGCTATTTCCCTGACAATATTACATAGCAAGTTTGTTTGCTGTTCGTTCTTAATGCTATTTTTCCATTCTTTTCATAATATCTGATCGCATTAAGCAGTAGAAGAGGAGGAGCATGGCGGAAAAGTGCCTCCGAGGCGGTCGATTATTTACTGAAATGAAAATATTTTTTCCAATTTTTTTTGCATGGGCGTTATTCGCGAATTTCGAATATTTTTACTATTATTTTTTAGGGGCATCATTCCAATTTCATGGATTGTTAGCACCTGTAAAAAGTTAACTAGGTATATATATATATATATATATATATATATATATATATATATATATATATATATATATATATATATATATATATATATATATATATATATATATATATAATTTTTTTTTTTTTTTTTTTACATACACATACATACAGTTCTCCCTCATTTATCGCGGGGGTTCGGTTCCAGGTCCCGCCGCGATAGGTGAAAAACTGCGAAGTAGGAGCACCATATTTAAAAAAAAAAATAATAATAAATGATAGTGACACCAGGACGGGCCAAAAAATAATAAAATAAAACAGCCTTTATCAGGTCTGGGCACGAAGAATACATAAAGTAAAGAGAAACAGAGCTAGAGAGTGTAATGACCTGTCTGATGTGAAGGGATTATATAAGATGTGTAATGAATATCCAATTCTCTGCTAGATTTTAATATACTTCTGCATTACTTTCATGGTGTCTAATCCAAAAATTTTTCTTAGATATTATTTTTATAATTATTATTATTATTATTGGCGACAATAATTTTCCTTTGATGATGATTGTAAAGATTTTTATTATTATTATTATTATCATCATTATTGTTATTATTATTATTATGAATTGGTAATTAAACCATTATTTTTGCAATAAATAATGTAGTTTGGGTTGAATGAACAAGAGTTAATCAAGGATCTCTCTCTCTCTCTCGTCAACGCCTTTCCACATTTATCGTCGTTATCATTCATTTCCTCTTTCTCATATCTATTATAGGTATTTTACATTTATTTTTACCTTTACTGTATAAACCCTCCCTGCACTGTTAACAAACCACCCTTTAGTTTATTAATAACCGTGCAAGCGTAAATTTATATGAAAGTGATATTGTGAAGATTGGAAAAAGCATTAAGAACAAACAGCAAACAAACTTTCGATATAATATCATCAGGGAAATAGTGTGTAGAGAATATATATATTTTATTTAAGATTTCCATGTACAGTACGATATATGTTTTCTTTGTAATGAATTGTATGCATTTTCTTTTTCTCTCAACTGACTTTGTTTACGTTAAGATTTTGTGCAGCATGGTCGATAGATAGAATAATGTTTAGAAGCAAGGAATATTTATATTACTATAATCTTGAAAATTGATAAACCCCAAATAGGGTGAGTAAATAAATATTTTATGAGTAAGATACTGTGTATGAATAGTGATAAGCATCAGCTGATACGGAAGCGGCAAAACGTTTTATTTAGAGGTTTCTTCTCCCGCATCTTCCTCCTCTTCTACCGCTTAATGCGATCGAATATTATGAAGAGAATTGAAAAAAAGCATTAAGAACAAGCAGCAAACAAACTTTCGATATAATATCGTCAGGGAAATAGCGTGCGAGGGTGGATCAGTTGATACGGAAGCCCCAACACGTTTGCAGATAGAAGTTCATTCTCCTGCATCCTCCTCCTCTTCTACCGCTTAATACGATCGAATATTATGAAGAGAATTGAAAAAAAGCATTAAGAACAAACAGCAAACAAACTTTCAATTTAATATCGTCAGGGAAATAGCGTGCGCCAAAACGTTTGCAGATAGAGGCTTGTTCTCCCGCATCCTCCTCCTCTTCTACCGCTTAATACGATCGAATATTATGAAGAGAATTGAAAAAAAGCATTAAGAACAAACAGCAAACAAACTTTCAATATAATATCATCAAGGAAATAGCGTGTAGAGAATATAATACTGTATTTCATTTAAGTTTCCCATGTACAATACAATACAGTATACGTTTTCTTTGTAACGAATTATATAGTTTTCTTTTTCTCTCAGCTGACATTCTTTATGTAAGATTTCTGCAGCATTGTCAATATGTAAAGAAGATAGAATAATGTTTAGAACCAAGGAATATTAATGATACTGTATTCTTGAAAATTAGATAAAACTCAAATAGGGTGAGTAAATAAATATTTCTTAAGTAAGATATTGTGCTTGAATAGTGATAAGCATCAGCTGATACGGAAGCGGCAAAACGTTTTGGTTAGAGGTTTGTTCTCCCGCATCTTCCTCCTCTTTTACCGCTTAATGCGATCAAATATTATGAAAAGAATTGAAAAAAAGAATTAAAAACAAA
The DNA here is from genome assembly GCA_037179515.1 of Halocaridina rubra. Lineage (NCBI taxonomy): Eukaryota > Metazoa > Arthropoda > Malacostraca > Decapoda > Atyidae > Halocaridina > Halocaridina rubra. The sequence goes on along the minus strand of JAXCGZ010015792.1, from coordinate 37,032 downwards.
CAGCAAACAAACTTTCGATATAATATCGTCAGGGAAATAGCGTCCGAGGGTGTATCAGCTGATACGGAAGCCCCAAAACGTTTGCAGATAGAGGTTCATTCTCCTGCATCCTCCTCCTCTTCTACCGCTTAATACGATCGAATATTATGAGAAGAATTGAAAAAAAGCATTAAGAACAAACAGCAAACAAACTTTCAATTAATATCATCAGGGAAATAGGGTGCGAGGGTGTATCAGCTGATACAGAGGCGCCAAAACGTTTGCAGATAGAGGTTCGCTCTCCCGCATCCTCCTCCTCTTTTATTGCTTAATGCGATCGAATATCATGAAGAGAATTGAAAAAAAGCATTAAGAACAAACAGCAAACAAACTTTCAATATAATATCATCAGGGAAATAGCGCGTAGAGAATATTATACTGTATTTCATTTAAGTTTCCCATGTATAGTACAATACAGTATACGTTTTCTTTGTAACGAATTGTATAGTTTTCTTTTTCTCTCGGCTGACTTTGTTTACGTAAAATTTCTGTAGCATCGTCGATATGTAAAGAAGATAGAATAATGTTTAGGACCAAGGAATATTAATAATACTGTAATCTTGAAAATTAGATAAAACCCAAATAGGGTGAGTAAATAAATATTTTATGAGTAAGATATTGTGCTTGAATAGTGATAAGCATCAGCTGATACGGAAGCGGCAAAACGTTTTGGTTAGAGATTCGTTCTCCCGCATTTTCCTCCTCCTTCTACCGGTTAATGCGATCGAATATTATGAAGAGAATTGAAAAAACTATTAAGAACAAACAGCAAGCAAATTTTCTATATAAATAGCATATACCCAGAAAATCTGCGATATAAAATAAACAACGTGTATCCAGTAGTAGGTTGGCTCATGGCACCAGCTGCACTGAATATTCTTGGATATTCATTACACATCTTTTATAATCCCTTCACATCTGACAGGTCATTACACTCTCCATCTCTGTTTCTCTTTACTTTATGTATTCTCCGTGCCCAGGCCCGATAAAGGCGGTTTTATTTTATTATTTTTTGGCCCGTCCTGGTGTCACAATAATTTTTTTTTCTTTATTTTTTGCTCGCCAAAATAATCCGCTATGCACTGAATTCGCGGTAGGTGGTTCGCGATATAGCTAGGGATTACTGTATATATATATATATATATATATATATATATATATATATATATATATATATATATATATATATATATATATATATATATATATATATATATATATATATATATATATATATATATATATATATATATATATATATATATATATATATATATATATATATATATATATATATATATATATATATATATATATATATATATATATATATATATATATATATATATATATATATATATATATATATATATATATATATATATATATATATATATATATATATATATATATATATATATATATATATATATATATATATATATATATATATATATATATATATATATATATATATATATATATATATATATATATATATATATATATATATATATATATATATATATATATATATATATATATATATATATATATATATATATATATATATATATATATATATATATATATATATATATATATATATATATATATATATATATATATATATATATATATATATATATATATATATATATATATATATATATATATATATATATATATATATATATATATATATATATATATATATATATATATATATATATATATATATATATATATATATATATATATATATATATATATATATATATATATATATATATATATATATATATATAAGGATAGTAGATAAGCCCCTTGCAGGAAACACTTTACAGAGGGAATTCCCAGTGACAATTTCTCGGTAGTGCAAGCAAGGGATACAAACTTCAGAGTGCAGATTCAAGATTGCATGACGTCATTTTGTTTAGAAAGATACCCTTAGAGTTGAACAGAAAAACTCTTCAGTGAGCGGATGCAATATCTCTGACAAGAGAGAAGAATTTACTCTCAACTTATATTCTAGTTGTAAACATCAAACTTCCCTATTCAAGGAAAAGAGTGCAGCTGCTCTTTAGGCCCTGAAGGCTTATTTAAAAAAAAAAAAAAATTATAATATTGAAGTGTGTTGTGAATATTTCATTTGTACCTCTTCCACAGGTTTATTCTTGACTCCACTGTTGCAGTCACTACCAGAGAAAGTTCGGCACTTCTTAGCAACCACTGTTCCCTTTCCCAAGCGTTTAGGCAATCCAGATGAGTACGCACAGTTAGTACAAGCCATATATACCAATCCAATGATGAATGGTGAAGTAATCAGATTAGATGGAGCTATAAGAATGCAAGCATAAACTATGATTATGCAAAGGAACTTAAAACTTTAGTCAAATGATAATATGTACTCTATGTATTTGAAGTTTTCTGTATATGTAATGTATGTCTGTGCTCGGGTGTTCCATCTTTATTATTTTCCTGATTTATTTATATATTGAGAGTATATAGAGTATGTGGAGATGTGTGAATAAAGCTTTCCAGGCCTTTATCGTAAGAAGATAATGTATCTTCAAGTATCTCAGTTGAACAAGACATGTTTTAATGTAGATTTTTTATGAGATTTTCTGAACAGTGATAAAAAATAACAACTGAGGAGAATGTTTCATTTAATTATACACCTTAGTTGAAGAAGATCGCAGACACCGAAGGTTTAGATTTTTTGCTTTGGAAATTTATTAATTTATATTTTGTATTTATTCATATGATTTCATAACGTATGAAATCATGCACGTCTTTATCATCTTTATTGGCAGCTTTTCCTAATTATTTGTATGGAGTTGCTGTTTCTTATAAGCCTGTTCAAGGCTAGTAATTGGCTTTTACTTAAAATCTTACGCCTTATGCCTTCTATACCATATACTTTCTCGACATTTTAACCACTTATTGCAACATATACTGAATATTTTCTCCATACAAGATTATGCAGTACTAAATTATATGCACGAAATACATTAAAGATGATATCATGTACTGTATATGTAATATTTTAGCTCTTGAGGAGCTGTCGTATGGCCTTTTCTAGAACATCCACTAATGAGCTTAGATTATTCATCCGCTACTTTTTGTTTCTTCCTCTTGTTGTAGCCACCACACAATCTGCAACAGTCAAAAGCATAAAATATGAATAAAAGAGAGAGGAATGAAAAATTATTTTTAGGAACTTGTGAGTTGAAATGAGTAATGAAGAGGTATTCTCTCGAATATGTATTGAAATTTGAGAGAGACATATATCAAATAGGATCGTAGAAGTAATGAGAAATTAAGAGATGAATAAACCTAGATTATCATTGTTTACATAGAATTGCATATAATATGTGAAGGTTATATGGTAAAACATAAGTAGATTATACTAGTGCATATCATAAAGCCAACCAAAGGTTGCTCATGTAAGAGAGAACAGTTGCTGGGTAAACAGGAGCACTGTCCGTAATTAACATCAGCACAATTTTTTCTTCACTGAGATATGACTCTCTGTCATTTCTCGAAGACTTTTCGTTGGAGATATTGAGAACACTACAGGAAACACATTATGGAAAACTACACCACACATAACCACATATGCCACCAATGCAACACACACTTCCTGAGAGCTGTATGGGAGAGCCTGAGATGGGCAGAGGTTTTCCAGAGAAACTCGGGGTTGTTCAGTCAGGCAGCTTCAGGAACAACATCAGCCTCTTATTTTTTCTTTTTCTCTAACTAGCATAAAATATTGGTAAAATTGCGAAGTTACTTTAGTATATATTTAGGCAATACCATAATTGTTCAGCTGCCATATGAAGTATGTTGTCAAAGTGGTAATGACATTTGCTAATTACTAGTTATAAAATCTCTTAATAATGCATTCGATATGCTAAATGAAAAGAAAATTCTTTAAAAATTGGTTGTCCCGAATGCTGAAAGATTTTGCTTTCCTAATGCTGACTGAATTCAAAATCAGATATGGTACTCTTACTCAGCAATTGAAATTTGAAGGGAGTATCTATTTTCGCATCATGATATTTAAACTAATCTGTAGAATTATTATACCTTTCTGGTGTTTCTATATGAGCCAAACTTTATTAACTATGCCTTTCTAACAGTAATTGTGCAAACAGTGACTATAGCATCAAATTTTCTTTTCTTTCTAAAATGTTGTTCAAGCTTAAGATGCTAGATGTATCTTATAATTTAACATTCTGAGACTAAAAACTTAACCAAAACTATTGGTTATGGACGGTGTCTTATTCCCCCTATTGTATGTATACTGTGATCTTATTTCAAGATTCCACTTATTTTTTAGTGTGACACTAGGACGGGAAAATAAAATTGCCCTCAATGGGCCCTGGCACCAGGATGACAAAAAGCAAAGAGAAGCAGAAATGGAGAGTGTTCTGACTTGTCAGATGTGAAGGGATAATGAGATGTGTAACAAATATGCCAGAATGTTCGGTGTATATGTAGGCATAGGAGAGGAACCGTAACTGAAGGGAGACTTGGCATCAAACTGTCCTATCTTATTACGATATCAATAATAACTCAGTAGGAGAACTAGTTATAAATAATATTCAAATTTATCATCATATTTTTTTTGCAAGTTGCTAAAATGTACAAAAGTGTTTCACTAGTGCCTAATAAATAAAATAATATATATAAGCATATGAAGGAAATAAGGAATGTGTGATTATTATTATTTTTGTAATGAATGTACACCTTGTTCTCAAAATAACGCCTAGATAGGTTCTCAGAAGTGTCATGTAAATGGAAAATCGCGTGAAAAAACGAGTTATTTTCCATAGGAAACAATGATAAAGGGCATAGATACGTTCCAAACCTTACATAGACACACCATGCCAAAGATATAAGATAAGTAAAAAAAATATTTTATTACTACATAGCAAAGCAGAAAGCCCTGTATCTATTTTTAAGAGTATACAAAAGATATTCATATTCACTTTACAGCTAGAAATTAACATACATTACTATACTTTACTCTATTATGCAGTGGGCAACAGTTCTACAATACACTGGGACATGCATGGTGGCAGTGAGCAAGTAACTTATGTGGTAGAAGAGGAGGAGGATGCAGGAAAACGAGCCTCTATCTGCAAATGTATATATAGATAAAATAAGAATTATAAATAACCAAAGCAAGACTAAAAAACGAAAAAAAAAATTAATTATGCAATGCCTAAATCTACCATATGACAGATTAAAAAAAACTTAATCTACATTCTCTAGAGAGGCACAGAGTTAGGGGGGATATGATTGAGGTGTATAAATGGTTTAAAGGGATTAACAAGGGTGATATTAATAAAGTTTTAAAAATTCATGATCAAACCAGAACTCGTAATGGGTAATGGATTTAATGTTGATAAATTTAGGTTCAGAAGGGAAATTGGTGAAAATTGGCTTGGTAATACCGTAGAGTATTCCTAGTAGGATAACAAATGCCAATACCTTAGACACCTTCAAATGTAGATTAGATAGACATATGACAGAGGTAGGGTGGGTATGAATAGATTAGTGTTTATTAGAAAAATCATAAAAAGAAAAATAGCATAAATAAGTAGAGTAGAATAGAATAGGTTAGACATGCTGAAAACATTATTCAAAAATGGAACTGCCTCGTGTGTCCGGCGGGGCCCAGCTCGACCCACCGCCAGTGCTGTGCAGTGTCCCCTATTCTTATGTTCTTAATATTTTCAGAACACGTGTTTTGGCATCCTCCTTCCATTTTCAAATTTGTATCTGGTTTCTGAATGACAAATTTGTTAATAAAATGTATCCAATTACTCTCTCTCTCTCTCTCATATTTCTTTACAAAAAACGAATTAAAACTTAGGGGTATTACCTTTAAAATGAGCACTGTAATGAACGGGATTAAGACTAAAGCAATAATTGTATTTACATAATAAGATGAAAAATTTCTACCTAATTCCTGTTTAAGAGAGACATTACTAAGGATTCGTGGAAAGGAAATTAATTTAACGGTCTTTTAACTCATTAACGTTTTTATTAAAAGTGCATTATTATATTTATCAGTTGCTGCCCCAAACGACTCATCAGCTTGTAAAGTAACTGATGTATGCGTTGTTTGTAAGACTATTCTCCTTTTAATATAAATATATTCTATATAATGTAAGTGAAATGAAACGAGAGAGAGAGAGAGAGAGAGATCTTTAATTAACTCTTGTTCATTCAACCAAAACTACATTATTTATTGTAAAAATAATGCCGTTTAATTACCCACAATCTCCGGTAGGATAATAATAATAATAATAATAATAATAATAATAATAATAATAATAATAAGAGTAGTAAGCGGAGAATTTTTGGAATAGACATCATGAGAGTAATGCAGAGGTATATTAGAACCCAGCAGAGAGCTGGATATTCATTACACATCTTTTATAATCCCTTCACATCTGACAGGTCATTACACTCTCCATCTGTTTCTCTTTACAGCCTGATAAAGGCTGTTTTATTTTATAATTTTTTGGTCCATCCTGTTGTCACCAAAAAAAAAAAAAAAAAGGGGGGGGGGGCGTTATTCGCGAATTCCGAATTTTTTACTATTATTTGGGGGGGGGCGTTATTGCAATTTCGCATATAAAAAAATCGCGTATAAAAGGAACAAGGTGTACTGTTATATACTCGTATAAGGTAAATACGGTAAATGGTAATTACTTATATTGTTTAGTATTTCATCTAAAAATAATATAATTTATAAGAAAAAGTTTGATGCTCTTTCTCTTTCTTTAGGCCTATCCTAGTGAAAAGCTGGTGGTTACACTTTCTGTCTCTTTATTTTATTTTAATTTTTAATTTTTTAGAGGCCTATCCAAGAGCCTGGCTGGTGGTGACTTTTTCCTGTAGGATGCCCGGCCTTTAAGGGTTATTCATGACACCAACGTTTTTGGTTGCAGCCTCAACTGTCTCCTCAAAACCTCGGCAGTCATTCACAAAATAGGGGCATGTTCCTTTCCATACTCCATTCAAGTTGGTCTGCATCCCTTCCTCCCAAGCATCAGCAATATTTTTCACAGCATGATGAATATTGCGCGACTTCTAGAAGTCCTTGAGAGTCAAGTTCTTGTCCTTCTCAGTTGCCCTGAGAGCCATAGCGATTGTTCTTCGTAGGTAGTAGTCCTTGAAAGAGGCAAAGACCCCCTGATCCATTGGCTATAACAGGGAAGTGGTACTAGGTGGAAGGTAAACCACCTTTACATTAGGATGAAAGTCATCCAAATGGGCAGGGTGACAAGGGGCACTGTCCAGGATTAGCAAAACCTTTAAGGGTAGACCCTTGGAAGCACAGTACTTCTCTGCTTCAGGGACAAAATGCTTGCTGAACCAGTCCTCAAATATTTGAAAGGTTATCCAAGCCTTCTTGTTTGACTTGCAGATGACTGGCAGTTCACCCTTCCAAACGCCTATGATTGCCCTTGGGTTTTCTGCCAAACAAACTAACAAGGGCTTCAGCTTACAGTCTCCAGCAACATTAGCCCCCAAAGCAAATTCAATCTTTCCTTGCTGACTGTATGGCCTGGTGCTGTCTTCTCCTTCTTGGCGATGTATGTATGACTAGGCATACGCTTCCAGAATAAGCCAGTCTCATCCACATTAAATCCCTGTTTGGCAAAGTAACCCCCCTCCCTTATTATTTCAGCCAACTGCTTCCTCTTCTCCACTAGCAGCTTCCCTTTGCACTCCTATGTTAGCAAATTAGCACGAGCCTTAAAACAATTTAACCAACCCCCCACTAGCCACAAACTCTTCACCTGCACTCCTTTACCCCTTTTCTCTTTTCAAGGTTTTGAACAATATTTTAGCCTTTTCCTCTACGACCATGAGCTTACTGGGATACACTGTCGATTCAGATCTCAAGCCAAAGCATTAGCAATCTCTACATTTTGACCATAAGGCGACTACACCACCTAGTGATCACAGTGGACATCATAGGAGTCAAAACTTTCACGTGGTCTCGGATGTGATCTTTGTCTTTGATGATCGTGGCCATAGTCGTACGGGCTAACCCGAGATTGCGGCCAATGTTCGTAGAAGTTTCTCCCTTTTCAGCACATTGTGATGGCTTTTCCTTTCTTCGTAGCACTGCCATCAGAACTATCACCAACACGGTTGGGAGACGTAGTAATGTCAGTAACGAGCAAACACGAGTGAAACAAGCGAGAGAGCAGATAAAACATGAAGCACAATGTGGCAGGTGAGAATAATGTGAGTGGTGACTCTTCTTCTTATAATACCGCGTGATGCAGTATTCTTACACGACGCTCAATAAACTATTTCGAATAAAATCATATTATATGTGTTGGGTATTTTTTTTTAACTTCAGTATAATCCTTCAATATAACCAAATATATATACACAAAATAAGTAAAGCCATTAACTTGATAAATACTAATACAGCTGTGCTGCTAGCAGTATTTATGTGTATTTTGAATAAAATCGTATTTACGGCTGTGTTTGTTATTATTTTTAAATTCAATATAAACAAATAAATATAGCCATTAACTTGATAAATATGAATACAGTTGTGTCTTCGTCCCCCGCGCTCACAAACTGTTCAGCACACATGGTTTAAATTTATTGCACCAACCTGGTAGGTCGAAAATTTAACTTATTAATAATTTATTAATTATTTATTGGCCTCTGACGTAATGGCAAAATGATGTAATTCAGAGCGACGTTCTACGAGGACTCCCTGTACTTTTTAGTTTAAGAGTAGTTGATGATTGGAATTCGCTAAGTGAGGAGGTAGTTAAGGTAACTCAATCTATAGTTTTAAGAACAAAAATAATGAGTATCATTAAGTACAAAAATGGAACTGAACAGGAGATGGGGAGCTACAAGCATGGGGCTCTCTCCCATAAGCACAATTAGGTAAATGCAGGGGCTAGTAATCAAGAGCAGTATCAGTAGGAATCTTATATGGTTGCATCTCCATTGGAAGGTTTAATCAATCAGTACTTTGAAGCCACTATTCAATTCTTGATAGTTACAACATGATTTATTTATACTGTTTTGTTTTGTTTGATTAATTTACTTGCACATCATAGCATCAGTCAAGTACAAAAATCAAGAAACATTTAGACAAATTTTGAAAAAAAGAAAGAAGTCTTTGCAAAACGTGCCACTCAGGCACATACATCAAACTGAAGGCATTAAATACATTCAGCTACTGTATATACAAATTATACATTATATCTTATCTTACTATTTACATTTCAGTTGATAGAAAAATTTAAAATTTTACTATATATAATTGCTGTAAGAAAAATGTATTGTACATAAATCAAAAAGCATCGAAGACAAAATTCTTCATATTGTGCCACACAAGCATGTACATGATGCTGAAGACATGTACAATAATCTTACCATAAACAATGTATGCAATAGATACTGTCTTACTATTTACAGTTGCACCGTGTCTCAAGCGATAGCGTCCGCGACTCTGAGGCGTCAGGTCGAGGGTTTGCGCCCCGTCACGGTCTGAGGTTAGCAAGGGCAGGCACTCAGGGTAAGGATTACATCTGCCAAAATAAGTTCTTCGCAAGAAGGCAACCATCCTAGCCCTTGGTAGAAAAGGGAGTCCGTGACGTAAAACTGGAACATTACTATTTACAGTTGCAAATAACTGTAAGAACATTAGTATATTAGAGAAACATTACTTTGAAAACAAGTTTTCCTGACAAAAAAAAATAGTACAGAAATTTAGTACGCTGGTATGGTTATATGTACTTAAAAATACTTACATCCACCGAACTGTGGGTGACGTGTTCAAACTACGTCTAGATGGTCATGCACTAAAAGGTGTTGGCATATTGCTGTAAAAGGCTGTTAAGTCGGAAGCATGTCTCTCCCTGTAGGACACTCTAGGCCAGAGTTTTTCATACGGTGTACCCAGGCACACTGGTGCACCCTGCAAGGTAGCTAGGTGCGCCCCCAGTAAACGGAAAAGTAGTTTATGTATTATTTTCATATTTAAAAATATGTATTTTTAAAAAGCTAGAGACACAAGCGCGTCGCTTCCATGTTTTAGTAATTTCTCCGTCATGCAATATTTAACGTGGATGCTAAGTTCCTTAATCTTTAAGATGGAATAGATAATCCTTTTCCCTTTCTCACGGGATTTAACTCAGTCATTATCACCTTCTCTAAAAAGTAATAGCAGATTCTAAATGAATCTCTTTAAATTAAAGCTGTTCTGCTAATCATATTTGGGAATGCTAAACCAAAAATGACAACTATTAAAGTTAATTTTCTTCTTGCGCCTACTGATTGATTTTTGTCCCCTCATGAATGCCTCTCTTATACATCTGAGGGTTTCGTTTCATGCTTTGTAAAGGTCATAATTAGATTAAAACACTATTTCCAAATATTTCATCCGCAATTCTAATAATGAGTAAATGATATAAACAATTATTTTGTTTTACAGCTGATAACTGAGTTTTTCATATGAAATCTGATAACAGACAAGTTTTTATTTTAATTTGGTGCTCTGAGAAATAGTCTATATTTATTTCTTACTGCACTTAATTTTGCAATTTTTAATCTGTAGTGAATGCATAGTTTTCATCTGAGATTTGTTTAACTAAAATGTAAAATAGTTTCTGTATTTTGCGGCTTGTAAGACGCTCTGATACATTTACACACAGCCCAAATTTTGAAGGTAAATATCAGAAGAAAAAAAAATTCCCCCATACTTCATAGCCCTCTCCACTATATTTCAGCATGAAAACCTAACTAATCATGACAAATTCATCACAGACCGAGAATAAGTATCAAATTTATGGTATCTATTTAGAATGTAATAATCAGAAGAGAAGTTAGAGTGCATAAGACACTGAAACCTAACCTTATTGCAGCCTGAAACCTCGCTAATTATAACGAATTCATCACAAACCAGGATGGAGCACTAATTCTAAATTAGATGCATGTAAATTTGGATGCAGAAATAAGATTAAGATTGAGTCATATGTAGGACGTAACTGAGGGAACTGCCGCTCACCCCACACCCCTATCTTATAACCCAGTTACAGACAATCAGCTTATAGGATGTAGGGTGGTAATAGACATCCATCCGGGAGGGTGGACGGGCCATGGTGAGCCTGTAGGTAAGTTCATCTGGAACTGGAGTTAATCTGCAAAATTAACACAAAACTTCGAATTGTTCTAACTGGGTTTAATAGTCTCCTAATTAATTTTTTAATATGATGCCTTGATTTGAAAGGAAGAAGGAAATTGGGATAGAATAGTGAAGATGGTGCCACATGCATACTTTGACCCCTAGGGAACAACTTGGAAGGAAGGGTAATGGTGCGATAGGAAACAAAAACAAATTTATAAATGTAAAACAATGAAAAATAAATGGATGAACAAAAATGCAGTGTGAATTTTGGAGACATTTTATGCCATAAAAGATGCATGTAATAAGCTGCAAAATATGATAAATATAATGGTAGAGTAAGCACAAACTGTTAGCATACAGCACTAAATGGTAAAGAAGCCCATCAGTGAAAGAACACATAGAAAAAATAATAACGCTATATTTCAGGTCCTAACTGGACCCCTTCTCAAGCACAATTCACTTGTGCTTGAGAAGGGGTCCAGTTAGGACCCGAAATATAGCGTTATTATTTTTTTCTATGTGTTGTTTCACTGATGGGCTTCTTTACTATAATAATGAGGCTTTGAACCATTCATAGATTATTTTTTTGTATCAATATTATTCCTGTAATATGTATAAAATATTGGAAGCACTTTTTAATTTTGTAACCTTACCTGGTGACGAAATTAGTAAGTACTTCAAATAGCTTTTACATTGTCTTCATTAATAAACCTTTTTCTACTATTTTAGACTGTATGGTAACAGTTCAGTAAAAAGAAGTAGAAGAGTAAGACATCGCACGAGCGACCGCTCTTCAGCCTCCCCACGTGTGTTGACTGGCATAAGACCGAGTGCCTTTGTCTCGGTCTAGCCTCTATTCCTCATATTTCCTAATCTTACTCTTACTTCCGTTTAAACAGATTTCGTAGTTAGTCAGTAACCTAACCTTCTCCCAGAGTAACTATTGAACTGATGATGTAAACAATGACCCATCCTCCGATAAGCACCGGTAAGCATTTTTACTATTTACTATTTTGGCTACCTACTGTTATATTATTTGTATTACTATTATATTATGGTTCATACCTTAAGCTGAGAGGCACAATACTGGTGACGAGGATTATTTATTTTCCCACGATGTTGAACCTACCGGTAACCAATGCTATTGAATCTAACGATAGCCTAGCGTTAGCCCGTCATTCTTAACAGTATCTTAGCCTATTGATAACCTAATTTTGTCTGGCCTACCGGGTATCGCACTGGCTATCACAGTGCCTAACCTAACATATAGTAGCCTATGTGTATTGCACATTCCTGATTGTTTTTGTGCTCATCAACTAGCCTACATCTTGTGTAAATATTTTATTTTGTGCTAGGCTAACCTACCAAACCGAACTGGTGTATTAAACTTTTTATGTGATTATACTTATATATTTTTGTGTATTGAATGCTACTTCTATGCTATCGGTACAATGGCGTCGAGTATTGGGAGTATTTTTTTTAATTTTGATCCTAATGTAGAGGATTTTGAGTCTTATTGTAGTAGAGTTGATTTATATTTTACTGCTAATGATGTAATAGGTGAAAAGGTTGTCCCTGATTAACTGCGGTTGGTCCTAAATTTACGGGTTAGCTAAGAATTTACTTTCTTCAGAGGACCCTGCTAGTTGTACTTATGATAGGATTAAAACAGCACTCAAAACTCACTTTAAGCCTAAAGTAATTTGGATTTACGATCATTTCAAATTCCATTCTAGATCACAGAAATCTAGTGAATCACTATCTGATTTTGTTGCTGCATTAAAGGAGTTGACTCGTACTTGTGATTTTGGTACGACTTTAAATGACATGTTAAGGGATAGATTTGTCACGGGACTGTCTAATGATAAAACTCAGCAGATTTTGCTAGCTGAGGCTTATATTACTTTTGCTAGAGCTGTGGAAATTGCTACAGAGTACGAAGCGGAGGAGAGAGATGTACAAGCTATGGGTAGTAGTTCTGCCGTATATATGATATGCACTAAGTCTCAAATATCTCATAACTATAGGGGAAATTCTTCATCTAAAGGTAAATTTAAGCATTCCTGAAACCAGTAAATCTCAGACTGCTGCTAAGCCTAATGTTACTTAATTCCCCTTGCAGTGGTTGTGGCAAGTTACATTGGAAGAATGACTGCCCTTTTAAGGACATCATTTGCCATTCGTGCCAGCATAAGGAACATATTAAATGTGTGTCATGTTTCAAAGTCAGGTAACTCGAGATCCGCTGGGAATGTCAATTTTTCTAATACAGGTGTTACTTCTACTCCTAATTCTAGCTATGAACATGTATTCAGCATACAGACTAATGTATCCAGTACACCTATTGCGGTTAAAGTTCGTCTAAATGACAAGAATGTACCAATGGAACTACTCTAGTGCCGCAGCTACTATTATCCCTAAGGATCAGTATGAGAGAATTTGGCCTGAAATTGCTAAAAGACCTGTGCTAGGTCATTCTATTGTGAATCTAAATGTCTATGGTGGTTTTTCACTCACTGTAATTAGTGAGATTTCAGGCACTGCTAAACTTGAAAATTGTTCGCACTATTGTGAGGTCGTAGTGGCTATAATTAAAGAATCTGTACCATGTCTTCTTGGTAGAGATTTAAGCCATGAGTTGAAGGTTATCAGTAGTGATGCCATAAATTTTGTTGCTGGAAGGGCAGATAAGCTAAAGGATGAATTTCTCCATTTGTTTTCTGAAGGTCGTGGATGCTACCAAAGTAAATCTTTTGCTATTGTAGTAGATCTTCTAGTTCCTACTAAGTTTTGCAAGGCTCATACAGTACCTTATACCTTTAGAGAGAAAGTTGATAAGGAGCTTAGCCATCTACAGGAAGATAGTATCATTTCTCCTATTTCTAATAGTCCTTAAGCCACACCTGCTGTTCCAGTGCAAAAGGGTGACGGTAGTATTAGACTGGGGATTACAAGCTCAGAGTAAATAGAGAAGCTAGTATGGACACATATCCTAAGCCTTCTATACATGATTTATTCAGCATCTTAGCTGGCGGTGTTATATTTTCTAAGTTTGACTAGAGTCAAGCATATGCTCAACTATGCCTAGATGATCAGTCTAAACAGTATACTCTCATCAACACTCATCGTGGATTATTTCAATATAAGCATTTAAGTTTTGGTATTTCTTATGCCCCTGGCATATTTCAGCGTGCGACGGAGGAGTTGTTGCGAAGTATCAAAGGTGTTAGTCTGTACTTAGACGACATACTAATTAAAGGTTCAACTAGAGAAGAGCATGGCAGAACCTTAAGACTAGTACTCTCTAAGATTCAATCAGCTGACCTAAAGCTGAAACTAGACAAGTGTCATATTGGAGTTCCTAGTGTAACCTATCTTGGATATAAACTTGACAAACAAGGTATCCACTGTCATGTTTCTTCCTGCCTTATTCAACAATCTAGATACATTAGCAATTGGCCTTTCTGTGCCGTCGGGCATTATATGAGCTAAAACCCCCTCAGATTGCAGTGATTGAAGCTCATGGGCCGGAATTAGAAAAAATCATCCTTTCAGCCACAGAGGTATGCAAAGCGCTGATGGAGTTAGATGTCCATAAAGTTACAGGTCCTGATGATATATCCCCTCATGTACTTAAAAGATGCGCAAACTTAATATCAGTGGCACTGTGTATCATATTTAAAAAGTCACTGGAGTCAGGGGAGATTCCAAGATGCTGGAAACAAGCAGACGTGATACCTATCTTCAAAAAGGGAAGGAGGGATACGGCTCTAAGCTATAGACCAGTTTCCAGAGTTATGGAGAAACTACTAAGGAAATATATCTCTCTTCACTTGGAATCCTTCAACTTTTTGTCAGTGAGACAACATGGCTTCAGAGAAGGTAGATCAATAGTAACGAACTTATTAGAATTTTATGATGACGTAAATTGAATCTTACAGGAAAGAGAGGGCCGGGCAGATTGCATATTCCTAGACTTCCAGAAAGCATTTGACACTGTCCCACATGGGAGACTTATTAAGAAGCTGCAGGAAATGGTTAGAATAGGTGGAAATGTCTTGGAATGGATAAAAACTTACTTAGAAGGAAGGGAACGGAGGGTTAGAGTAAGACACTCAGTGTCTAAATGGGGAAAAGTTAATAGTGGAGTTCCACAGGGTTTAGATTTGGGGCCACTCTTATCCCTTGTATATGTAAATGACCTACCAAAGTCTGTAAATTTATTCATGAATATGTTTGCAGATGATGCAAAGATTGTAAAGAAAGTAAGAAACGAGAACACTGGTAGAGAACTTCAGGAATATCTAAATAGTCTCCATGAGTGGTCAGAAAAGTGGCTAATGAAATTCAATACTTCAAAATGTAAGGCAATGAAAATGGGTACTAGTGCAAGAAGACCCAAGCTTGACTACTCAGTGGCAGGAGTACAACTTCAAGAGACAGAAAATGAGAGAGATCTAGGAGTAAACATACTGGTAGATTTGTCTCCAGAAATTCACATAAATGGCATAGTAAGAACAGCATATGCTTTCTTATCAAATGTAAGGGTAGCCTTTAGGCACATGGACAAGGAAATGTTCAGAAATATTTATGTAAGCTATGTGAGCCCAAAACTTGAATATGCAGCCCCCTTTTGGAATCCACACTTGAAAAAGTACGTAGCTAACCTTGAAAAATTGCAAAGACATGCCATGAAACTGGTGCCAGAAATACACAATTAATCAATCAATCACTCAATGAGTACAAGTGCAAGAAGACCCAGGCTTGACTACTCGGTGGCAGGAGTACAACTTCAAGGGGCAGAGAATGAGAGAGATCTAGGAGTAAATATACTGGCAGATTTGTCTCCAGAAATGCATATAAATGGCATAGTAAGGGCAGCATATGCTTTCTTAGCAAATGTATGAGTAGCCCTTCAGGCAAATGGACAAGGAAATGTTCAGAAATACTTAAGTAACCTATGTGAGGCCAAAACTTGAATATGCAGCCCCCTTTTTGGAATCCGCACTTGAAAAAGCACGTAGCTAAGCTTGAAAAGGTTCGAAGACATGCCATAAAACTCGTGCCAGGAAAACGCAATCAATTATGATGAGAGGCTGAGGGAATTAGACTAACCATCACTAGAAGCTAGAAGATTGAGGGGGAATATGGTGACAGTCTTTAAATTTCTTCATGGTTATGATAGAGTGGATAGGGATCGATATTTTGATATGGCTGGCTCTAGAACTAGAGGTCATAGTTTGAAGCTTCGTAAGAAAACTTCATTACAGAATGTAAGGAAGTACTTTATTAGTTGATAATTGGAATTTGCTAAGCAAGGAGGTAGCTAATGCTAACTCAGTCCATAGTTTTATTGACAAGTGTGATAAATATCACTAAGTACAAAATGGAACCGATCTGGAGATGGTAAGATACGAGCTATGGGCTCTTTCCCGTAAGCACATTTAGATAATCACAATTAGGTAATCACTAGTTTTTTCTGGCAAGTCCATTCTGAAATGCGTTAAGAACTTTGGAAAAGTTATTTCTGCTTTTATCTTTTCAAATGATTGCTGACAGTCCACTGACCAGTGCCATGCTACGTTTTTGCTTAACAGTCAATATAGTGATTCTGCTATGGTAGGTAAGTTTTATGAACTTTCCGTTAAATGTCACAAGTCCTGAAAATGACTGTAGCTCCTTGACATTTTCAGACACTTTTGCTGACTGTACTGCCCTGACTTTGTTGTCTGTCTTTTGAATACCCTGGTTATATATTTTGAACCCTAAATATTCAATTGCTGAAACTTTAAAATGACATTTGCTATTTTTTATTTTAATTCCATTTTCTTGGATGCGTTTCAATATTGCTACTAGTCTTTCGTGATGCTCTCTCTCGTCCTTTCCTGCTACTAATATGTCATCAACGAAACAAAATCCTCCAGGCAATCCATTGAAGATCTTATCCATGGCTTGCTGCCATATTGCAGGACTGCTGGCTACTTCATATGGTAGTCTTATGGGATGAAATAACCCTAAATGAGTATTTATTGTACAGTATTCTTGTGACTTGTCATCCATGACTAACTGCTGAAAGGCATGATTTAGGTAAATTTTTGAAAAGACCTCACATTCTCCTAGGGCTGCTAACATGTTTGTAGGGCTGGGTAGAGGGTATTGGACTAATTGTAGCTGTGGGTTCAGTGTTACCTTATAGTCTCCACACAACCGGACACCTTCATCTTATTTGGCTACTGGAACTAAAGGGATTCCCTAGTCTGAATACATTATTCTCTCTTATGTGCTCTCTGTTTCTATCCTTTTAATTCCCTGTTCAACTGAGGCCTTTAAAGCAAATGGAATAGATCTAACAGCAAAAATCTTGGGTGTTGCATCAGATTTAAGAACTAAGGTTGCCTTTGTGTTTTTTTTACTGTGCCATTTCCTTCAGAAAAAAATCTTAAATTCTGAAAATGCATCAATCACAGTGGTAACAGTTTTATGGCCTACCTTCAGAGCCCACAAAATTTTCGACAAATTTAACTGAAAATGTTTCAGTCAATCTAAACCCATTAATGTCTGACCTTGGCCTTTCACAATGATGAGGGGCAGATCCTGTGCTGGCTGCTGATCATGCTGAACATTAACCTTGGCTGAAACTACTACCTTGATGTTGTGTGCATTGTAATCCCACAGAACTTTATTGCAAGCTTCTATGGACAAATTAGGTATTTTGCATGCCACCTGTTCTGACATCACAGAGACGTCTGCTGCTGTGTCAACTTGCATGACTACTGGCACACTGTTTATGTTTATTGTAATCATTAGCCTCTTGTCTTTGCTACTTATAAAGTTAATTTGAAAGCAAATTCTGGTTTACTACTATCTAATTGCTCTGATGGCTCGTCTGACTGACCATTCTGTTGTCTTTCAGGTTTAACTGAGGTATAATTGCTGTGTTTCTTAGTTTTGTGGAGCTTACACATGTTACTGAAATGACCCTTTCATCCATAACTGTTACATTTCTTATCAGTTGCTGGACAGTTTGTACTGCCTCTGGGATAATGACCTGCCTCATCACACCTGAAACATGGTTTTGTATTTGTGGATTGTTTACCCACAGATTTCCTTTGAGCTGTCGTGTTTTTACCTTGTTACCATTGTCGCTTACCATACTGGGAGGACACTTTATTAACCTGAGAATTATTTTGTAATCCCTCACTGGCTTGAGCTTGAGAATTTGCTGCTTCCAGAATCCTAGCTGTGTCTAAAACCTTATTCAATGTTAGGGTTTTATCCTGAAGCAACTTTTTTCTATGTTCATGTGAATTACATTTGGCTATAACCTGATGTGGTTTTGTGGAGACAATAGTTTTTGTTTATGATTTTCTATGATTTGGATCTAGTAACACTGGTTGGCAATACTATGAACGGGATGTTGCTTACATTTTGGGCAAAACGTTTTGGGCATGAAAAGCAGTGCTTGTGGGGTTGTTGAGTTGGTTGAGTTGTGTGATGGGTTTACTTTATTGGTTGAGTTGTGAGACGGAATAGCTTTATTATTGAGTTGTGGAGGCTTAGCGGGCGCTCCCAGTGTAGGTGTTGATTTCTTTTTGTATGCGGTGGTTTAGTGAAAGGGGGCAAGAAATCGAGTTTTGAACAATTGTGAGTGGACTTTTAACTCCAACATGTGCAGGTGGCGTTAAGTTGAGGTAAGTGATATATATTATTTTTTTTATCTCGACCACACCTGATCTATTATGACATCCTCCTTGTTATGGAACTCACAAGTAGAAACTAACTCTTTCAACTTGGTAACAAAAGCATCAGTTGACTCACTTACATCATGGGTGCACTGGCTAAACCTAAATCTCTCATATCTAAAATTAATTTTAGGAGCAAAATAGTCATTTAGGCAATCAATTGTTTGTTGAAGGGTGCTACCTGCAGGTGTGAGGGTTTTATACACCTCCTGTACCTCTCGACCTGCTACATGGAGTAGTAGGGCATGCTTCTGCTCATCCTTGGTGACTCCTATGGCCTTCAGGTAGATGCCAAACAAATCTATCCACTTATTCCACCTTTGTGCAATAGTGAAAGGTTCCTCTTGTATGGAAAACGCTCTAGGCAGGGATAGATTGAGCACCATGGTTGTGGTTGACTGCTTTGGGCTGGTTACACACTCTTGCCAAAACTTGGTTGGTGCCAGATGTGCTGCCTCCTCTGCCTGATGTCGTTACCACTCATCGCCACTGTTATCTTTCTTACCTGTTCAAGTTAAGTTGATGGTTGTAAAGGTCTATGAAGCTCTATAATTGTGTATGATGTGTAGTCATTTTAATATATATCCCATTCTCATCGTTAATGTTATAGAGAAGATGTAGGGTGGATATGTATACACTACTATACTGTAACTGCTTTATTTTGTTACACCATTTTTAGAAGAGTATAAATTCTAAAACTAAACAAAATACATAAATAACATGAGAACAATCAATAATACTGGATAATACTGAAACATTTAATAAAAGGATCGAAACCCTTATATAAAGGGTCGAAACATACTGTTTATGGTTGTCAAACATAAATAATAGCAAACTTTTCCTGAGTGTGCAATAGGAAACTTAACACTAATTAAAGGGGTATCTTAGAAACAATATCCACCCTACTGAAGACAAAGTAAAAGTTATTTCTGAAGCTCCAGCTCCTACAAATACTACACAGCTTAGAGCCTACCTTGCCTTAATCAATTTCTATAGACGTTTCCTGCCTCAAGCAGCTACTTTGCTAGAACCTTTGAATAGGTTGTTAAAAGCTAACACTCTGTGGTCGTGGGGTGCTGAGAAAGTGAATTTATTCAAGAAATTTAATGAGATTCTACTTAATTCTGATGCCCTTATGCATTTTGATCCAAAATTGCCACTCGTAGTAGTAGAAGACAGTAGTGCCTATGGTATAGGTGGTGTCTTGTGTCATTTGATTGATAATATTGAGAAACCCATCTGTTTTGTCTCCCATACTCTTACTACGACAGATGCAATTATTCTTAGTTAGAGCAAGAAGCCCTCGCAATGATCCACGAATTGCAAAAATTCCACTACTATTTATGGGGAAAGCCAACTTTACTGCCATTACAGACCATAAACCACTGCCTGGTATCTTTTCTCCTTCAAAGAATATTCCACCTATGGCCTCTGGTAGAATTCAGAGATGGTCTTTGCTACTTCAGAGTTATAATTTCACTTTGCATCATAGGTCCGGTTCTTTACTTGGTACTGCGGATGCTTTAAGTTGGTTGCCGCTGTCTAATAAGTCTAGTGGAAGTACTGAGGACACTCCTATTCCTTCAGAGTGGCACAAGCTTGTTGATTTCCTAATTTCCTCACCTGTTATGTCTAAAGTATTCAAGTTTTGTGAACTTGAATGGCCTTCATCTTCTACTGGTGACCCCAATCTTACACTTTATGTACAAAGAAAGAATGAACTCTCCTTACAGAATGGCTGTATTCATTGAGGTTCTTGTGTTGTTGTACCTCCTAAACTCAGACCTAGAATCAGAGTGGCACAAGCTTGTTAATTTTCTAAATTCCTCACCTGTATGAGTGAACATATTGGTAAAGAAACTAACAAGTATCCTACTATGTCTAAAGTATTCAAGTTTTGTGAACTTGAGTGGCCTACATCTTCTACTGGTGACCCCAAGCTTTCACTTTATGTACAAAGAAAGAATGAACTTTCCTTATAGAATGGCTGTATTCCTTGAGGTTCTTGTGTTGTTGTACCTCCTAAAGTCAGACATAAAAATCATGAGTGAGCTACACTCATCTCATGCGGGTTCATCTCATATGAAAGAACTTGCTAGAAGCTACCTATGGTGGTCCGATCTTGATATGGATTTGGAAAAATTTTTCAACTCTTGCCCTGATTGCTTGTCGCATAGAGCGAATCCTCCTAAAGCAGAACTTCATCCATGGGATTGGCGTACTCGCCCATGGCACTGCATTCATGTAGGTTACTAAACTATTTCTATTGACATCTGAATGAACTCCAACATGTAAAAAATGAAGAAGAGTAAGACCCATCATACAAGCGACAGCTATTCTGCTCCCCCACGGTGTTGACCGGCATAAGGCCTAAGGGGCCTGTGTCTAGCTGTAGCCTCTATTCCTCATATTTCCTAATCTCACTCTTACTTCCGTTTACGTATATCCTGTAGTTAGTCACTAACCTAACTTTCTCCCTGAGTAACTATTGAACCAATGTTGTAAACAATTGGCCAACCTCTGATGAGCACCAGTAAGCAGTTTTCCTACTTACTACTTTGGCTACCTACTATTATATTATTTGTATTACTGTTATATTATGTTTTGTACCTTAAGCTAAAGGGTACAATATATATATATATATATATATATATATATATATATATATATATATATATATATATATATATATATATATATATATATATATATATATATATATATATATATATATATATATATATATATATATATATATATATATCATATATATATATATTCAAATAAGCACATTACCAAATGTGAAAACATGAATCATATTTTACCTCAACTGGGACTCGAACCTAGGACACATAATTGCTGTGCCAAGGCACTACCAGCTACACCACAGAAGGTTAAAAGGGAAAGAAACCTTACAGCTTTAACTGCTAATACTAGGAATGAACACATTCTATCTGACTGCCACTCTCTTCATATCACAGTTTCTCCCAACCTCACTCGTGGATTCGTTTTCGCATTTAATTCAAATCTCAATCTAATAAGGGATCAACAACAATCAAATAAGCACATTACCACATGTGAAAACATGGATCATATTTTACCCTGACTGGGACTCGAACCTAAAACATAATTACTGTGTCAAGGTGCTACCAACTACACCACAGAAGGTTAAAAGGGAAGCAAACCTTACAACTTTAACTGGTATACTAGGAATGAACACATTCTATCTGAATGCCACTCTCTTCATATTACAGTTTCCCCAAACCTCACCCGTGGCTTTGTTTTTGCATTGAATTCAAATCTCAATCTAATAAGGGATCAACAATAATCACATAACCACATTACCTTACGTGAAAATACGGATCATATTTTACCCCAACTGGGTTATTGTTTGGTAGTTGAATACGTTCTGTTTTTGATTCACTAAAACCTGGAGAAACTATCCAGCAGAGAGTGTTAAAACAGCAGCAGAACCAGAAGCGACTACATGACTCTAAGTCTCCTAGATCATTGGAACTATTTCCAGATGCTCCAGTAATGGTACGTAATTATGCTCATGGAGCTAAGTGGACTCCCGCTACTGCTAAATCTAGAAAAGGTCCTTTATCTTATGAGGTATATACAAAAGAAGGACAAGTGATGAAGCGTCATCAAGATCAGATTTGGATAGGTGATCCACCTAGCCCTGAGAGAGTATCAAGTGCTCCTCCTGGTCCTGAGAAATTGGCGGTGGAACCTAGTACTACTCAGTACATCGACTATTCTTTTGGCCTGTCATTTTCCTATATATTGTATCATTAACGTATTTCTGCCTTGTCCTTAACCCTTTCCCTTTTCTTCGTCTTGATGTTTTATTCGTGTTTGGGCCTATTGAGGCGAGTTTCATGCCTGTCCCGGTATCACACTCATATATATATATATATATATATATATATATATATATATATATATATATATATATATATATATATATTATATATATATATATATATGATTACCTAATTGTGTTTACGGGAAAGAACCCAAAGCTCGTATCTTCCCATCTCCTGATCGCTTCCGTTTTCTACTTAGTAATACTTATCATACCTGTTCTTGAAACTATTGATTGAGATAGCATTAACTACCTCCTCACTTAGCGAATTCCAATTATCAACTACTCTTACACTGAAAAAATATTTCCTTACATCCTGCAAAGAAGTTTTCTTATGAAGCTACAAACTATGACCTCTAGCTCTAGAGCCAGCCATATCAAAATATTGATCCCTATCCACTGAGGGGGGCAAGCCAGCCTCAACTTGGTGCCGGTCCCAAGCCCGGGTAAATGGGGAGGGTTGGCGGCAGGAAGGGCATCCGGCCATAAAAATGTTGCCAAAACCAAAATATGGCCAGTACAGATAACTGGCCAGAAACATCCACCCCACATAAAAGTGGGAAAAGATGTAGACGAAGAAGAAGAAAAAGAAGGAATTGAAAGACTGTCACCATATCCCCCCTCAATCTTCTAGCTTCGAGTGATGGTAAGTCTTATTCCCTCAGCCTCTCATCATAACTCAGATTACGTATTTCTGGACCAGTTTCGTGGCATGTCTTTGAACTTTTTCAAGCTTAGCTATGTGCTTTTTCAAGTGCGGATTCCAAAATGGGGCTGCATATTCGAGTTTTGGCCTCACATAGGTTACATAAATATTTCTGAACATTTCCTTGTCCATGTGCCTGAAGGCTACCCTTACATTTGATAAGAATGCATATGCTGCCTGTTGGGGGAATGGTAGAGTGCTGTTAAAAATTCTGTTTTACTAAGGGGACTCAAAGTACTGAGCTCGTTTAAGAGCTCACAAACAGACAGGACAGATATTTGCACTTGAACACCCCACACGTTATGCCATTGCTCGGTTAAATGAAACTCGGAATTCAACTTTCTTTTAATTTTGGAAATGCAATGACATTAAATGAATTGAATTAAATTTTCTAATTAAATTTTATGAAATGCTGCCTCGAATCCCGGAGGTGGTGAGCATGATTTCGTTTCCCGGCACCACGGACGTATGCCAAGACTTTGGCCTCAACTCGACGATTACCTCTGTCACACAGGCAGAGCAGAATAGAGGACACTGCAATTGCAGAAACAGAAACGACACACTGTTAATAATGGGAAACTGAAAGCATGAGCACACATATAATGAGTTTCCAATAATATTCTACAGGATGAAAATATATTGGTTAGTCACAGCTAACCAGAAATATTTATGCTACCATAATAGCATACAAAACCATTAATTCTTTACTGGTATTAAAGGAAAACAATTTATTTACAATAAATGAAGAATAAGCAAGACAAATACAGTACTGTATGTATTCCTTAAATTGTGGGCAACCACAAAAGTTGCAATGCTTATTACTGATTTGCAATTAATATGGTAAAACACTCTATTTAGGATAAAGGAACAATCTACGAGATAAATACAGTATTCATTCACTTTTGGTTATCAAGAACTGTTTGCAATGAAAAAAAAAGAGTGCAAAACCACCTTTTGAAGTATTTGCAACTTGTAACTCAAAACATTTTATCCCCAACATATGAAGAATTAGCAAGATGAATACAGTATGCGTTCATTAGATTGTGGTTAACAAGAAATATTTGCAAAGCCAACAGGGTAAAATTACCTTTTAATTATTTGCAGTTTATAGCATAAAACACTTTAGCTAAATGATTCATTATTTGCAATTTATATAGCAAATTGCTTTATTCACGAGTTTTTGACGTAAAACACTTTATTTACGATGATAGAAAGAGGTGAAATGAAATAAGAATTTATTAGGAAAAGGGATAGATTTTTACGGGCTCATAACCAGTCTTCAGAGGATGAGATTTTCATTTATCACATTCAATGAAAAGAGACTTCTTAGCTATGTATATCAGCTGTAATTTCCAGGTTAAGGAATTAACTTTGGCAAGTGAGATTCCAGTTAGGTAATCTACAAAATTTCGTTTGTATGGGAATGGAATCTGAGAAAAAATTTGTAAGTCTTGGCCAGTAACGAATGTAGCTAATTCTCGAAAAACCAATTTGCTTGACCCACAAGCTTTACCATACACTATCCCTCACCTTGTTGTGCCAGATGAATTCCTGTGAAGATGCCACGTAAATAAGGTTTGAAATAAACTTAGACTGCTCAGGCGAGATGTTGCCTCTGGGATCTTTGGGCGCCAAAAGAGGACGCTTCATTGTCCCTCCTGGTGACGTCATCTGCAGGATATATTTCTAGAGCAGTAACTGGCTCTGATATCATTTAAGGACTACTTTAGTGGTGGTCCCTGGCAGGCAATTATAGTAGAGATGCAAGGGAGAGACAGTATTTTAGGTGCAACAAGTGGAAGCAAATAAAATAAAACGAGAATAATAATGGAAAGTTAGGTTACTGGTAAACAATCTCTAGAACGTTCTTTACTCATAGGAGATGGAATTTAAGTACTCAAATAATAAAGAAGCTACTGATATATATCAAGACAGGCTAATGACATAACAGCAAGGTCAAATTTATAACAAAATTATCAGCAAGAACAATTTTTATAATAAGAAAATTGTAAACAAAACGTATCTGGTGAATTCACTGAAGAGGTGAAAAAGTAGGAGCAGCCTTTATATCGGGACTATACTTCTAACGTACAAGAAGAGTAAATAAGGTATATTTAAAATTAGCTATAAGCTAAAATATAAATTGCAAATAGTCATAATCTGCAAAAGTCAAGAAGTGGGAATTATTTTTTTTAGTTAGAAAAATGACAGTTAAGTTACTAAATTAATTAATAAGGCATCTAACAGCCTCTGGTGACTTTGAGCGAAACACTCTGTCACAAAGGCCCTTTCTAGAGAATATTGATTTAGCAAAATTCTACTACAGAAGGCGAAAAAAGAACAGAGGAAGTTACAGTGACTTCAGTGTTATTATGAGGGATGAGATATCCTTCTCATGGTAAAGAACAAATGAACAATAAGAATGGGATCCACCACTGGATCATATCATACTATTAGGAAAAGTGAACAAGTCTTATAAACAAAGCATTAAATGACATGCAAAACATAAAAGAAATGTGATCAAATTCAAATTTCAAGAAAATTAAATCACAATTAGATATCAGTGAATATCAATATTTAAGTTTAAGAATGCTTCACATGCAAGAAGGCAATAATATAATATAAAAAAAAAAACATATACGCAAATGTAAAATATGAACCAAGTCGTCATTAACATTGGTGACTGGATTTAAAACAGTTTCAGCTATTCAACACTAAACTAAAATGTTTCCGCCATGTTCTGGTTTTCAAAGTCCCACAAAGGGAAATATAAAACTACGATCAAAGAATTATTCTTCATCTTTTTCGTCTTCCATTAGGAATAACGTTTGTACGCTAAAATAAACAAGTACAGTACAGTATTAAAGACATAAAAAATAAACATAAAAAATAAACAACACATTAGAGAAGTAATCTTTACCGACTAGTCAAATTTAGGCTAACAGCACCAGCTTCCTCATTTGAGGGTAACGACCGTCGACCTTGTAGATCAGCAAGGTCATTGTCCTTGCCATGAACATGTTGGGCAGTGAATTTGAAAAGATTCAGGTAAAGTGCCCACCTTTTCAGGCGAGGATTTAGCTTGTCTGCAGTCTGTAAATATAGGAGAGGTCGGTGGTCGGTTCTCAGTGTAAAATGTTCGCCATACAGATGGACTTCAAATTTCTTTATGGCCCAATATGCAGCTAGAGCTTCCTTCTCCACGGTGGAGTAATTTCGCTCTGCAGGGCGAAGCCTGCGACTTGCATATCGCACTGAAGCTACTTCTGCTGAGTTGTCTGATTGGGCTTGCAAGAGCACGGCACCCAGACCTTCGTCTGAGGCGTCGGTCTGCAAGATAAATGGAAAATCAGGGTTTACCAGTTGTAATACTGGCTCACCCGCCAATGCTTCTCGGAGCTTGAAAAATGCTCTCTCCGCTTCATCTGTCCATTTGACAGGGGAGGTTTTACCTTGCTTTGAGGAGGTCATTTTTTGCAAAGGGGCAGTGATAGTATTAAAGTGTGGACTGAACCGTTGGTAGTAGCCAACGCTACCCAGGAATGATCTCAGCTGAGTGACAGTAGCAGGTTTCTCCATATCCTTAATAGCTTGTACCCTGTCATGTAAAGGGGACATAACTCCTTCTCCAATCACGTGGCCGAGATACTGCAATTGTGTGAAACCAATCTCACATTTGGAAGGCTTTAAATGAAGTCCATGCTGGTTCAGACGAGTGAGAACTCTGCTGAGAGTCTCGAGGTGCGATGACCAATCCTGAGAATGCACCAGGATATAAAGCATGAAACATTGTCGAGATCCTGTAGTACTATCCTCATGAGTCTGCTGAAGCAGCCAGGGGCATTTACCATACCAAAAGGCATGACCCTGAACTGGTATAGACCATATCTTGTGGAAAAGGCTGTTAGAGGCTTGGTAGTCTCACTCAGCGGGACTTGCCAAAATCCACTGGCCAGATCCAACTTGGACAGGTAACGGGCTTGAGAGAGCAACGAGAAAATATTCTCGGCGTCAGCAATGGGCTCTCCATCAAAGATGGTACGGGAGTTAAGCTTACGACAGTCAAGGCAGAACCTGTGACTGCCATCTCGCTTACGCACTGCCAGTAACGGCGAACACCAAGGCGAAATGCTCTTTTCAACTATTCCGAGGCAGACCCAAGTGTCAAGATCTTCCTTTACCCGTACGGACAGCTGGTGGGGAAGACTATAGGAATGCCGAAATGGCTCTGGGTCAGTCAATCTGACATGATGCTCAAGGGTAGCGTTAATGCCTGGGAGGTCGTTGAAGACGTTCTCATAGTCCTCTAATAGCTTCTTCAGCTGTTCCCATTGACTCGTTTGCAGTCTGGAGTTAATAATGCAATTACTCACACTTTCCTTTCGGTGTATGGGAATGGCAGGATCCTTACCATCATCTCCACTCCCGTAAGTCTGTCTCCACTGCAAGGGTGGAGTATTCCAATATAGGAGGTAAGGGGTGGCTATAATGGAGCACCTGTGTTGCTGCAGCCTCTGAGGTTCTGTTGATGCTGAGGGCATCTATAGGGGTTGCTGAGAGTGCCAGCGCAGGATCCCTGTGGGCCTCCGGGTCCTCACAATAAAGCTTCAGCTGGTTAATGTGGTATTTCCTGTTTATGCCATCAACATTTAGCACATAATTGTCAGGGGTCACCTGGTGTACCACAGTGTACGGTCCTTTCCAGCGTAGCATTAGCTTGCGGGTATCTGTTGGAAGAAGTAACAGAGCTCGATCTCCGGGTGTCAGGGCATGACGCAACGCACGCTTGTCAAAGAGAGCTTGCGCAAACATCGCTTCAATGTCCCGTTATAGCGTTCGCATGCTCCATTTGATTGGGCATGATAGACACTCGTACGAATGTGCTTGAATTCTAAAAGGTTACAGAAAGCATCAAAGTGCCTACTTGTAAACTGACTTCCATTGTCAGAAGTGACCTGCTCAGGAAAGCCAACCCTGGAGCAGATTTCAAATAGGGCATGAGCGACTGCTTCAGTTGTGATAGAAGACAGTGGCACTGCATCTGGGTACCTTGTTGCCAGGTCAACATATACCAGGAGGAACTGTTTCCCCGTGGACGAAGCTGGATTAATAGGACCTAAAATGTCAATAGCGACCTTGGAAAATGGCTCCATTGAGAGCTTAGTTATCCCCATGGGAACTTTTGGTACCGGTGCCATTGAGGTGGATTGACAGACAGGGCAGGAGCCTACATATCTGTCTACCTCGGCGTACATGTTTGGCCATGCAAAACCCTTCTGAAGGACGTGCCGAGTTTTTGCTTTGCCTCTGTGTCCACTCAGAGGTAAATGGTGTGCCACATACATAGCCTGGCAGTGCAACGAAGTGGGCACCACCAACTGTTTAAAGGTGTGGCCATCTTTAGTCACATGCCTACGAAGTACTCCATCTTCAAGGGCGTAAGTGATCTGGCCTCCTCCTCTCACCGTGAAGGTCCTTCCCTCGGTGGCCTGCTGCATTCAGTGTTTGAGGCTGGGGCAGTCTTGCTGCAATTTGGCAAAATCTGGACGGGACTTCAATGGCTCTAGAGGTGCATCATCTGGTAAAGGAGGGGGAAACTCTCCGCGTCCCACATTACGTGTACTGACTGCAGCAGACTTAACGGAGTCAGTCGGAGAATCGTCCAAATTCTTGGCATCGAGGCCAGGAGTTGCTGCTGACATGGCTTCATGTGACTTCCCCCGAGGGAAGTTATAACGAGAAATGTCCTTATGGTAGAGGTCGGCCTGGAAAGTAGGAACTAGGTTCAGTGCACTACCCATCAAGACAGGGTACATAAGCCCAATCATTGCCACAGCTGGGGCTTTTCCCTTGTAGTATTTGCAATCCAGGTTAATGACACAGCAGCGTCGTATTTGGGGTGTTCCTTCAGCAACCCGCACACGAACGACTTTGCTGGTAAAATCTTCATCCCTGACAAATCTCTCATCAACAAGTATGCCATTGGCCCCTGTGTCAAGGGCTGTCTCAGCTTCCACACCATTTATGGCTTCTAGGCATTTTGGGATAAATTCCAGATCATCATGTTCGATGAATTCCACATTGGCAAGTTTGTGTGGTGGTTCCTCGGCGTTATCCTCATTGGCCCTTTCTGGCCCTGTTTCAACAGCATGGGCCAAGTGCGTGGCTGGACGGCTATGCGGGCCGCCGCTGTGTGAGGGAGCATGGTAGCTCTAAGAGTTTGGCTGAAAATCCTGGGAAGGTGGAGCAGAGTAAAGGCCTTTGCCTCTGAACTGCTTAGGCTTAGGTCTTACCGGGTCATCCTTCTTGAGTGTGGGTGCATGGCCGTAATAAGGCTTAGGAGTGTGAGTAGGATGAGCTGGACCACTGAAGTGCTGTGAGGGGCTCTTATGCTTCCCATTCCTGTAATCTCTGTTTCCGGATAAAGGACTACTGTCTGGGATTCCCGCTCGAAGCCGAGCAAGCGCAAGCTCATGTTCATGTTGTGCTTGTGCCTGTGCCTCATCACTTGCTCTCTTCTCCAGCTTATCTCGGCGTTCAACCATCTTCTCATGAGCCCATTCGAAGAGCTTCTGCCCTGGGGAAAGACCGTATCTCTCACCCCTAGCAATCATTATTTCCAGGTAACGCTCCTCATCGAATGTTTCGATGGTTTCCATGTTTGTTTCTTGTGACTGCCTGGTTTCCATGGTGGTTTCTTAAACAGTCAATAACGAAGTGCCAAAACCAACCACAAAAAAAAAAACAAATCTCTACAATCGTAGAAAAAATGAAAGAACCACACAACACCAAGGAGAGAAAAAATTTCAATACCACAGTTCAAACTTAAACGTAAAAGTGATCTCAAAACCTCACCATAAAAGTGACTCAAAATACAATCAAGTGCAAGAGCAGCAAAATGTTGCAAAACAGTGCATGAAACACTGGTAATACAGAATGGCAGTCGTGCCTGCTTAACAGCAATATGTGGCAGTACCTGCGGTTGTGGTGCAAATGAAAGGAATGAGCAACAAAATCAATTGCAACAGCAGCAAAATGTTGCAAAACAGTGAATGAAACACTGGTAATACAGGATGGCAGTCTTGCCTGCTTAACAGCAATACGTGGCAGTACCCGTGGTTATGGTGCAAATGAAAGGAATGAGCAACACAATCAAGTGCAACAGCAACAAAATGTTGCAAAACAGTGCATGAAACACTGGTATACAGGATGGCAGTCGTGCCTGCTTAACAGCAATACGTGGCAGTACCTGCGGTTATGTTGCAAATGAAAGGAATGAGCAACACAAGTGCAACAGCAACAAAATGTTGCATAACAGTGCATGAAACACTGGTAATAAAGGATGGCAGTCGTGCCTGCTTAACAGCAATACGTGGCAGTACCTGCGATTATGGTGCAAATGAAAGGAATAAGCAACAACAACGAATTTTACCGACTAGTACCCAGTGCCTGAGAGTACAAACAAGTACAGTATAGCGGTCGTGCCTGCGTATGAGCGCGTATATGGCAGTACCCACAAATAAAATGTCGTAAGTAATACAAACAAGTACAGTATAGCGGTCGTGCCTGTGTATGAGCGAGTATATGGCAGTACCCACAAATAAAATGTCGTAAGTAAAATTCGGGAGTGTTGCCAAAAGGGCACAGATCCCATGCAAAATACACCAATGATAAGCTAACGGCTTACTAGGCAGCCAGATTACATATGTCTACTAGTAATGACAAAATTTATTTTCAAGTGACAACTCAGACACATGAAGGGTTTAGCCTAGGCTCGATTAATGACACCAAAGTTTTTCTTCCCAATCTATGAGCAGTCAATGCTTGAATATAAAACACAATTATAAGCAAAATACTTAATATGCTTTCTCCTAATTCCTAAATCCCAAGGAAATATAAACAATTCTTAACAAGTATCACCCTTTAACGAATATATAAAACACGTATGCTTTAAAACTCAATCTTATCACGCAAATAAATGAAATTTTAAATAACACGTCTTCTCGTCATGCAAAATTTCTTAAGTCTGTTACCACATAATCTCATGTTGATTTCCTGAAATTTTGTTTACCACATGGGAAACAAGAAAATATTAGTTACCATAATTACTATTGAAAATGATAAAAAAATTTCTGATCCGCAACGTCTCTAGCGCGAAAATTTTCGTGTGCAGCCTAAGATTCATTCATTTCAGTAATCGAGACTATGGTAATCGGGTTTCATGTGCAATGTTAAAAAGCAAAAAAAAATAAATTTATCAAAATCAGTCTGTCTGTTCGGGTCCCTGTTCGGGCGCCAATCTTATTGGGGGAATGGTAGAGTGTTGTTAAAAATTCTGTTTTACTAAGGGGACTCAAAGTACTGAGCTCGGTTAAGAGCTCACAAACAGATAGGACAGATATTATGCCATTGCTCGGTTAAATGAAACTCAGAATTCAACTTTCTTTTAATTTTGGAAATGCAATGACATTAAAAGAATTGAATTAAATTTTCTAATTAAATTTTATGAAATGCTGCCTCGAATCCCGGAGGTGGTGAGGACGATTTCGTTTCCCGGCACCATGGATGTATGCCAAGACTTTGGCCTCAACTCGACGATTACCTCTGTCACATAGGCAGAGTAGAATAGAGGACACTGCAATTGCAGAAACAGAAATGACACACTGTTAATAATGGGAAACAAAGCATGAGCACACATATAATGAGTTTCCAATAATATTCTACAGGATGAAAATATATTGGTTTGTCACAGCTAACCAGAAATATTTATGCTACCATAATAGCATACAAAACCATCAATTCTTTACTGGTATTAAAGGAAAACAATTTATTCACAATAAATGAAGAATAAGCAAGACAAATACAGTACTGTATGTATTCCTTAAATTGTGGGCAACCACAAAAGTTGCAATGCTTATTACTGATTTGCAGTTAATATGGTAAGACACTCTATTTAGGATAAAGGAACAATCTACGAGATAAATACAGTATTCATTCACTTTTGGTCATCAAGAACTGTTTGCAATGAAAAAAAGGGTGCAAAACCACCTTTTGAAGTATTTGCAACTTATAACTCAAAACACTTTATCCCCAACATATGAAGAAGTAGCAAGATAAATACAGTATGCGTTCATTAGATTTTGGTTAACAAGAAATATTTGCAAAGCCAACAGGGTAAAATTAACTTTTATTTATTTGCAGTTTATAGCTTAAAACACTTTAGCTAAATGATTAATTATTTGCAATTTATATAGCAAATAGCTTTATTCACGAGTTTTTGACGTAAAACACTTTATTTAAGATGATAGAAAGAGGTGAAATGAAATTAGAGTTTATTAGGAAAAAGGATAGATTTTTACGGGCTCATAACCAGTCTTCAGAGGATGAGATTTTCGTTTATCACATTCAATGAAAAGAAACTTCTTAGCAATGTATATCAGCTGTAATTTCCAGGTTAAGGAATTAACTCTGGCAAGTGAGATTCCAGTTAGGTAATCTACAAAATTTTGTTTGTATGGGAATGGAATCTGAGAAAAAATTCGTAAGATATGACCAGTAACGAACGTAACTAATTCTCGAAAAACCAATTTGCTTGACCCACGAGCTTTACCATACACTATCCCTCGCCTTGTTGTGCCAGATGAATTTTTGTGAAGATGCCACGTAAATAAGGTTTGAAATAAACTTAGACTGCTCAGGCGAGATGTTGCCTCTGGGATCTTCGGGCGCCAAAAGAGGACGCTTCATTGTCCCTCCTGGTGATGTCATCTGCAGGATATATTTCTAGAGCAGTAACTGGCTCTGATATCATTTAAGGACTACTTTAGTGGTGGTCCCTGGCAGGCAATTATAGCAGAGATGCAAGGGAGAGACAGTATTTTAGGTGCAACAAGTGGAAGCAAATAAAATAAAACGAGAATAATAATGGAAAGTTAGGTTACTGGTAAACAATCTCTAGAACGTTCTTTGCTCATAGGAGACGGAATTTAAGTACTCAAATAATAAAGAAGCTTCTGATATATATCTAGACAGGCTAATGACATAACAGCAAGGTCAAATTTATAACAAAATTATCAGCAAGAACAATTTTTATAAGAAAATTGTAAACAAAACGTATCTGGTGAGTTCACTGAAGAGGTGAAAAAGTAGGAGCAGCCTTTATATCGGGACTATACTTCTAACATACAAGAAGAGTAAATAAGGTATATTTAATATTAGCTATAAGCTAAAATATAAATTGCAAATAGTCATAATCTGCAAAAGTCAAGAAGTGGGAATTATTTTTTTTAGTTAGAAAAATGACAGTTAAGTTACTAAATTAATTAATAAGGCATCTAACAGCCTCTGGTGACTTTGAACAAAACACTCTGTCACACTGCCCTTACTGTGCCATTTATATGTATTTCTGGAGATAAATCTGCTTGCATGTTTACTCCTAGATCTCTCTCCTTTTCTGTCTCTTGAAGTTGTACTCCAGCCACTGAGTAGTCAAGCTTGGGCCGTCTTGCACTTGTACCCATTCTCATTACCTTACATTTTGAAGTATTGAATTTCATTAGCCACTTTTCTGACCATTCATGCAGACTATTTAGATCTTCCTGAAGTTCTCTACCATTGTTCTCGTTTTTTACTTTCTTCATAATCTTTGCATCAGCTGCAAACATATTCATGAATAAATTTACAGACTCTGGTAGGTCATTTACACATACAAGGAACAAAAGTGGCCCTAAAACTAAACCCTGTGGAACTCCACTACTATCTCTTCTCCATTCAGACACTGAGTGTCTTACTCTAACCCTCTGTTCCCTTCCTTCTGAGTAAGTTTTTACTCATACCAAGACATTTCCACCTATCCTAGCCATTGCTAGCAGCTTCTTAATAAGTCTCCCGTGTGAGACAGTGTCAAATGCTTTCTGGAAGTCTAGGAATATGCAATCTGCCCAGCCCTCTCTTTCCTGTAGGATTCGACTTACCTCATCATAAAACTCTAATAAGTTTGTTACTGTTGATCTACCTTCTCTGACACCATGTTGCTTCACTGACAAAGAGTTGAAGGATTCCAAGTGAAGAGAGATATGTTTCCTTAGTAGTTTCTCCATAACTTTGCAAACTATTCTGGTCAAGGAAACTGGTCTATAATTCAGAGCCATATCCCTCCTTCCCTTTTTGAAGATAGGTATCACGTTTGCTTGTTTCCAGCATCTTGGAATCTCCCCTGACTCCAGTGACTTTTTAAATATGATACTTATTGCCACTGATACTGAGTTTGTGCATTTTTTAACTACATGAGGGGATATATCAAAAGGACCTGTAGCTTTATGGACATATAACTCCATCAGCTCTTTGCATACCTCTGTGGCTAAAAGGTTGATGTTCTCTAATACCATCTCTGCAATCTGAGGGGGTGGGGTATTTTCTACTGTAAATACTGACTGAAACTCCTTGTTCAATTCTTTGCAGATCTCTTCATCCACCTCAGTGATGCTTCCATCCTCTCTCTTTATCCTTAAAATCTGTTCTTTTACCTTCAGTTTTCCTCTGATAAAGCTGGGGAAAATCTTGGGATTTTCTTTAGCCTTCCTGGTGATGTCCCTCTCATAGTCTCTCTCTGCCTCTCTTCATTTACTTAGGGAATAATTTCTTGCTCTTTTGTAGGTTTGCCAGGCATTCATGCTTTTCCTCCTATACCTTTTCCAGCATTTGTCTCCATTCCTTAGCTCTTTTACACTCATTATCGAACCATTTCTCTCTGACAAGAATTACACCTACTTTGATGAAAGGTATGCAGCAATCTACTATCTTCCCATATTTCTCACAAAAGATGTCATACATTTCTTGTACAGATTTGTTGTAAAATAAGGTTCTCCAGTCAATAACTGCAAAAAGCTCATTCATTTTGATGTAATCTCCTTTCGGATAGTTCCTCCTCCTGTCCTCAGTGCCTCTACTTTCAGGCAGAACACCTTAAATGATATACTCCATCAACAACACACAGTGGTCACTCTTTCCAATTGGTGGTTCATACTCAATTTTTTCAATATCTAACACGTTATCTGTGAATACTAGATCATGTAGTGATGGCTCATCCCCACCCCTGGCCCTCGTTGGTTCCATTACATGTTGGTGTAGGAAATTCCCTTGTATGCAATCTAGGAATCTTGCCCCAAATGAGTCCTCACCACTGTGTGGGTCAAGATTTATCCAATCTATCTCTTTATGATTAAAATCTCCCATAATCAAAATCCGACATTTTCTCTCCGTGCCATGTTAACAACTGAGTTTATGACTTCATTAGTACCTATATGACTTTCCTCATGAACTTCTAGAATATGTTGGTTTCTTGGTGGGTTATATACAACAGTTATTATAATGCTCTCTGACTCAGTATTTATGCGAGCAACAAGAAATTCCTTGAACTCACTTTCTATAGCCAAGTTTATTTCTTCAACCTGAATCCTCTCACTTATGAGCAGTGCTATCCCTCCACCAGTCCTCTCAGATCTTTCAACCCTTAATATTCTGAAGGCCTTAGGAATAGCTGTGACACTGTTTATGTCCTCACTCAACTTAGTCTCTGTAATTGCTGCTATATCTGCCTTACTGTTGTAAATCCTATCTTTTAATTCTACTGCCTTACCAGCTAATCCATCAGCATATGTGTATAACAATCTCAACGAGGCCCCATCCCCTGATCTTCTGCCATTATCTACTTTATCTCCCCTTTGTCTAGAAGAACTCTGAAATGAACATTTTTCTTCTCTTCTTCATTTCTTTCCTCATTTAACCTTCTTGCCTCTTGCAACAAGTTTTTGATCTTTCCCATCTCTTCCTGTGTTATGTATCGTGTGTGATTACCAAATTGTGATTACCTAATTGTGTTTATGGGAAAGAGCCCAAAGCTCGTATCTTCCCGTCTCCTGATCGGTTCCATTTTATACTTAGTGATACTTATCATACCTGTCCTTAAAACTATGGATTGAGATAGCATTAACTACCTCCTCGCTTAGTGAATTCCAATTATCAACTACTCTTACACTGAAAAAGTATTTCCTTACATCCTGCAAAGAAGTTTTCTTACCAAGCTTCAAACTATAACCTCTAGTTCTAGAGCCAGCCATATCAAAATATCGATCCCTATCCACTCTGTCATAACCATGAAGGAATTTAAAGACTGTCACCATATCCCCCCTCACTCTTCTAGCTTCGAGTGATGGTAAGTCTAATTCCCTCAGCCTCTCATCATAACTGAGATTGCGTATTTCTGGCACCAGTTTCGTGGCATGTCTTTGAACTTTTTCATGCTTAGCTATGTGCTTTTTCAAGTGCGGATTCCAAAAGGGGGCTGCATATTCGAGTTTTGGCCTCACATAGGTTACATAAATATTTCTGAACATTTCCTTGTCCATGTGCCTGAAGGCTACCCTTACATATGATAAGAATGCATATGCTGCCCTTACTATGCCATTTATATGTGTGTGTG
>JAXCGZ010015791.1:30000-46459 GCA_037179515.1 Halocaridina rubra | reverse complement strand
ATATATATATATATATATATATATATATATATATATATATATATATATATATATATATATATATATATATATATATATATATATATATATATATATATATATATATATATATATATATATATATATATATATATATATATATATATATATATATATATATATATATATATATATATATATATATATATATATATATATATATATATATATATATATATATATATATATATATATATATATATATATATATATATATATATATATATATATATATATATATATATATATATATATATATATATATATATATATATATATATATATATATATATATATATATATATATATATATATATATATATATATATATATATATATATATATATATATATATATATATATATATATATATATATATATATATATATATATATATATATATATATATATATATATATATATATATATATATATATATATATATATATATATATATATATATATATATATATATATATATATATATATATATATATATATATATATATATATATATATATATATATATATATATATATATATATATATATATATATATATATATATATATATATATATATATATATATATATATATATATATATATATATATATATATATATATATATATATATATGTATGTATATATATATATATATATATATATATATATATATATATATATATATATATATATATATATATATATATATATATATATATATATATATATATATATATATATATATATATATATATATATATATATATATATATATATATATATATATATATATATATATATATATATATATATATATATATACATATACATATATGTATATATATACATATATGTCTATATATATATATATATATATATATATATATATATATATATATATATATATATATATATATATATATATATATGGGGGACTAGGAATCCCCCCCCCTTGTATCAACCTCCTGCGAGACGTCAAAGAAGAAGGGGAGTAGAGGGGAGAATAACTTCTCCCCAAACTCTAGTTTTGGGGTGTCTAAATGTAGTACGATAGAGAGCAAAAGATGTGAGATTGGTTATATGTTTGGTAGGAGGAGGATGGATGTATTGGCATTGTGTGAGACGAAGATGAAAGGAAAAGGAGAAGTGGCATTTGGTGATGTGACGGGTAGGGTGTCTGAGGTTGAAAGGGGGAGAGCGACAGAAGGTGTGGCATTATTGCTGAGTGAATGGATGGTAAATCAGGTAGTGGAATGGAAAGAAGTGTCATCTAGGCTGATGTGGGTGAGGGCTAGGATAGGAAGGGAATTCTGGGCTTTTGTTAGTGCGTATGGTCCAGGATGTGAGAGAAGTGAGGAAGAGCGGGATGAATTCTGGAATGAGTTAACTAGATGTGTGGATGGTCTGAGTAGAAGGAACTATGTAGTTGTGTTGGGTGACTTGAATGCCAGAGTGGGTGATGGAGAGATAGAAGGTGTTGTAGGAAAGTATGGGGTACCAGGTGGGAATGAGAGTGGCGAGAGACTGTTAGATATGTGTGTGGAGCAAGAGTTGGTGATAGGTAATAGTTTATTTAAGAAGTTAATAAATAAGTATACATGGATGAGAGTGGCAAATGGAAGAGTGAAAGAAAGAGCATTGATGGATTATGTGTTGATTGCAAAGAGCATGGTTGGTAGAGTGAAAGATGTACATGCATTCAGGGGTGTGGCTGCTGGGATGTCTGATCGTTTTTTGGTTGAAGCAAAAGTGGTAGTAGCAAAAGAGTGGGGAAATAGTGTGGGGGGAAGTAGAAGGGAAATAGTGAAGGTGGAAGAGTTGAAAAAGCTAGAGAAGAGACAGGAATATCAGGACAGGTTGAGAGTGGCATATGACAGGGTGAAAGAAAAAGAAGTTGGGGAGTTAGGGGAGGAATCGGGGTTGATGAAAGAATGTTTTGTGGGACATGAAAGTGATGTGTGTGGAAAGAGGTTTGTTGGAGGTGGCATGAGGAGGGGCAACGAATGGTGGAATGAAGGGGTGAATAAGAAGGTGGAAGAGAAAAAGAGGGCTTTTGAGGAATGGCTGCAGTGTAAAGGTAGGGAGAAGTATGAAAGATATAGGGAGAAAAATGTGGAAACCAAGCGGAAGGTAGAGGAAGAGAAGAGGTTGGCAAATGTTAGGTGGGGACAGGATTTTAGTAGGTCAAATGAGGAGAATAAAAAGAAGTTTAGGAAAGAAGTGAAGAGAGTAAGGAAGGGTGGATCGAGGATGGAAGAGACAGTGAAAGATGTGAATGGACAGATGTTAAGAGGGAACGATGCAAGGAAAAGATGGGCAGAATATTTTGAGTGTTTGCTGAATGTTGAGGAAGATAGAGAGGGAGCTATAGTGGCAGTGGGAGGGGTTCAAGGGCCAGTAATGGGAGATGAAAATGAGAAAGAGATTACAAGAGAGGAGGTGAAAAGGGCATTGCATGAAGCGAAAGCAGGTAAAGCACCTGGAATGGACCAATCTCTTTACTACCAATTTTATCAAAGATACTTGAAAAGATTGTTGCAAATCAGTTAAGTGAGTTTCTTGAAAAAAATAAACTTATTGCAAAAAGTCAACACGGTTTCAGGCCAAAGTTATCAACTGAAACTGCCTTATTGAAAATATCAGATGAAATATACAAAAATATAGATAATAAGAAAATATCATTGCTACTACTACTCGATCTTTCTAAAGCTTTTGATA
This sequence comes from Halocaridina rubra, assembly GCA_037179515.1. Taxonomy (NCBI): domain Eukaryota; kingdom Metazoa; phylum Arthropoda; class Malacostraca; order Decapoda; family Atyidae; genus Halocaridina; species Halocaridina rubra. The sequence goes on along the minus strand of JAXCGZ010015791.1, from coordinate 43,698 downwards.
GTGTACACCATACCATTCTATTAGAAAAATGCAAAAAAATGAACATTGACCAAAGCTGGTTCGAGAACTATTTAAAAAACCGCTACCAGTCAGTCAGAATAAAAGATGTAGTTTCAAGTCGCAAGAAGGTATTGTTTGGGGTCCCTCAGGGATCGATCCTAGGACCTATACTTTTTCTAATATATGTAAACGATCTAGTAAAATATTTACTTAACTGTTATGTCATTCAATATGCTGACGATACTCAAATCTTAATTGAAGGAGAAATTAATGATTTAGAAAATATTATTCGTAGAGCAGAAGAAATTTTGTATATGGCTAAACGTTACTTTCTAAAAAATGGTCTGTTACTTAATGAAACTAAAACCCAATCTATTCTTATCGGATCCAGACAATTATTATCAGAAGTTGATGACAATCTTCATATAAATTTTAACGGTAATATCATTAAGCCAATGAACTCGGTAAAGAACCTAGGTGTCTATTTTGACCGTTACATGAATTCTGAAATGCATATAGATGAAATTTATAAAAAAGTAATGGGTACTCTAATATATCTAAATAGGGTAAAAGACTCATTTGAAACATCAGCTCGTATAATAATTGTCCAGTCCTTAGCTATGAGTTTAATTAATTACTGTCTCAAAGTTTGGGGAAGTACAAATAAGACTCAATTACAAAGAATACAAAAGTTACAAAACTTTGCAGCACGAGTGGCTGTTGGCAATGTAAGAAAATACGAGCACATCTCTCCTGTTTTAAAAGATCTAGAATGGATAAAGATTAGAGATAAATATGTTTTTGATATATGTACCTTTGTTTTTAATATACTAAGAAACAATCTTCCTGATTGCTTGTATAATTTTTCTACAGTAAGCTCAGTTACCGGGTTAACTACCCGTCAAGGGGAAGATTTATTAGTACGAAGGTCTAAAACTGATATTGGCTCAAGAGATATAAACATTCGTGGACCTCATTTATATAGTCAGCTTCCCAGAGAACTAAAAAATGCTGGTTCAGTGTATACTTTTAAATATAATCTTAAGAAGTTACTCTTAAAGGAAGATTTTACTTGTAAATTTTAATAGTACACTCATCTTTATGATTTGTTTGTTTTAGTATGTCTATATCGTACACCACAGATGTCTATCTGGAATATATATGCATCTTATTTGAATACCCAATGTACTTTGGAAATAAAGATTTATTATTATTATTATTATTATTATTATTATAGTGTGAGAGCAAAGATGTTGAAAGAAGGGGGTGTGACTGCATTGGAATGGTTAGTGAGAGTGTTTAATATATGCTTTACGTTGTCATTGGTGTCAGTGGAATGGGTGATTGCCTGTATAGTGCCCCTATACAAAGGTAAGGGAGATATGTATGAATGCAGTAATTTTAGGGGTGTAAGTTTGTTGAGTGTGGTAGGAAAAGTGTATGGTAGGATACTGGTTAATAGGATTAGGGATAAGACAGAATATGTGATCGCGGAAGTGCAGAGTGGTTTTTGGAGAGGTAGAGGTTGTATAAATCAGATTTTTATAGTTAGGCAGTTATGTGAGAAATATTTAGCAAAGGGTAAGGATGTGTATTTTGCATTTTTGGATCCGGAGAAAGCATATGATAGAGTTGATAGAAAGGCTATGTGGAATGTTTTGAGAATATATGGAATTAATGGTAAATTGTTGCATGCAGTGAAGAGTTTGTATGAGGGCAGTAGAGCTTGTGTTAGGGTAGGGAATGAAGTGAGTGAGTGGTTTCCAGTGAGTGTGGAACTGAGACAGGGATGTGTAATGTCACCATGGCTGTTCAATTTGTATATTGATGGAGCTGTAAGAGAGGTGAATGAGCAAGTGCGTGGTCGAAGTTTGAGAATGGTAGATGGGGATGATAACGAGTGGGAGCTGAATCAGTTGCTGTTTGCAGATGATACTGTGGTGGTGGCAGATTCAGAGGAAAAGCTGTGTCAGTTAGTGTCAGAATTTGGAATGGTGTGTGAGCGAAGGAAGTAGCGAGTGAATGTGGGAAAGAGTAAGGTTATGAGGTGTACAAGAAATGAGGATGGTGCTGGATTGAATGTTATGTTGAATGGAGAGACACTTGAGGAGGTTAATCAGTTTGAGTATTTAGGCTCGGTTATAGCTGCAAATGGTGGAGTGGAAGCAGATGCGTGTCACAGAGTGAATGAAGGATGTAAAGTGTTGGGTGCATTGAAAAGAGTGATGAAGAATAGAGGGTTGGAAATGAATGTTAAGAAAGTTTTGTATGAGAAAGTGGTTGTGCCAACTGTGATGTATGGATCAGAGTTATGGGGTATGAAAGTAAGTGAGAGACGGAAACTAAATGTGTTTGAGATGAAATGCCTGAGGAGTATGATTGGTGTATCTCGATTGGATAGGGTTAGGAATGAAGTGGTGAGAGCAAGAACGGGTGTGAGGAGAGAAATTGCAGCCAGAGTAGATATGAATGTTCTGAGATGGTTTGGCCATGTGGAAAGGATGGATGATGAAAGGCTGCTGAAAAAGGTGATGAATGCGAGAGTTGATGGGAGAAATGCTAGAGGGAGGCCTAGGTTTGGATGGATGGATGGAGTAAGGAGAACCCTGAATGATAGGAGGATGGATGTGAGGGAAGCAAGAGAGCATGCTAGGAATAGGAATGAGTGGCGAGCGATTGTGACGCAGCTCTGATGGGCATCTGCGGTTACCACGGGGCAGCATCTTACAGAGGTAGCCCTGTGGTAGGGGCAGTAGGAGGAGTTGGCAGTTGTGAAGCGACACAGGTTGTGGAAGAGCCGGGAGGATGGGCTGTGGCACTCCAGCAGTGCCATCTGAACGGTCGCTAGCTCCCTCGTCATTGCCCATAGAGCAAAGTAATCTCCCTATTTGTTTTCCTTTCTTGATGTCGGCTACCCCCCAATTAAAGGGGGAAACAGCCAAGGTAGATAGAATAATAGATAGATATATGCATATATATATATATATATATATATATATATATATATATATATATATATATATATATATATATATATATATATATATATATATATATATATATATATATATATATATATATATATATATATATATATATATATATATATATATATATATATATATATATATTATATATATATATATATATATATATATATATATGCATATATATATATATATATATATATATATATATATATATATATATATATATATATATATATATATATATATATATATATATATATATATATATATATGCTTATATATATATATATATATATATATATATATATATATATATATATATATATATATATATATATATATATATATATATATATATATATATATATATATATATATATATATAATATATATATATATATATATATATATATATATATATATATATATATATATATATATATATATATATATATATATATATATATATATATATATATATATATATATATATATATATATATATATATATATATATATATATATATATATATATATATATATATATATATATATATATATATATATATATATATATATATATATATATATATATATATATATATATATATATATATATATATATATATATATATATATATATATATATATATATATATATATATATATATATATATATATATATATATAATATATATATATATATATATATATATATATATATATATATATATATATATATATATATATATATATATATATATATATATATATATATATATATATATATATATATATATATATATATATATATATACCTATCTCTCTATCTATTCACCTATCAATCTCTTTATCTATCTATCTATCTATATATCTAGCTAGCTAGCTAGCTATCTAGCTATCTAGCTACCTCTCTATCCATCTTTCTATACAGAAGATTTCATGTGGCTTGTCAGTTTGAAAATAAGTCTAACTTAAAATCAGCATATGTTAAGATTTTCTGTAGCATTCTGTGAAAGTACTGCATCATATCAATTGCTATGTGAAATAGGTAACATCATATAATATTCTTCATATAGTGAAACATAATGGAAAACAGCGATGGAATACTGTAATAACAATCTGCACATGGAGCTACTGTATCAAGCTAGATATATTTCTTAGGCTCTATATTTTTTCAAAATTTCCGAAGGATTTCTGAGGAAATTTTACGTGAAGTGATTATTAACTTTTACATGGGGTAATCATATTGATAAGGTAACATTATGCATAATAAATTGAGCTTTATAGAAATTCGTCTCACCAATCTAATATCATCCTCATTGCCATGTCTAAACTCGAAGGCATTCCTTGAGGTATGATGACATCATTAAAGCTTGTTTCTCTTTTTATAAAGATGATGACATCAAATCAGCTAAAAGATATCGTATATAAAATAGTGGGTGAGAAGTCGGCGCAAAGCCATTACATCAAATGACGCAAGAATTACAAAATACTATAAAATCCATTTAAAGCATGATGACCCTGAAATACAGTTGCAAAATTTTGTAGCTGAGTCATATGATGGCTGTCTCGGCTGATTTTGAGTTTGTTGCTATTTTTATGGCATCCGATGGATGAAATTACGTCACTGAGAAGGGAAATTGAATTATTTAGACAGCTGAGGCTCAAGAAATGTATCACACACACTGATGGAACCGATAACAAGAAGGATATAGCAGTGAATAAAGCATAACTTAGGAGACTTCATCATTATCGAGACAGTCTAGTCAAAAAGAAATTTATAGTTAACCTGGTATATATAATAAACTATTAATCAGCCAAAGGTATTTCCTAGATATTCTATAATTATATTTATATCAAATCGTGAACAAATATTTATAAAGATACCATAATCCCTTTTAGCTCCCTTTGCCTCTCAAGAGACAAGTGTGTTTTTTTTTTTTAAGAGTGTGACACCGGGACAGGCAAAAACTGCCCTCGTCAACAAAGGCCCGGGCACGAGAAAATACCAAGACAAAGGAAAAGAAAAAGGTTAAGGGCAAGGCAGAGATGAGGTAATGTCACACAAAGGAAAATGATAGAGAAAAAAACAGTCAAAGTAAAGAGGACCCAGAGATAAGGAGGACTAGGCTCTGAGATGACGATAGATCTGCTTTTTGAAGGATGAAAGGTCATAAGAATTAGGAAAGACAGAAGGAGGAAGAGAGTTCCAGAGTCTGGAGGTAGATGGGAAGAAGCAGTCGCTGCACCGATCAATCCGCGAGCTACAAATCTCAACACAGTACCTGTGAGATGAGGCCGCTTGGCGAGTGTTACGCGGCCTCGGCAGTGGAGGAGGGATGCAACTCGTCTACTCATCAGAGCAGCGATGGAAGTAGTAGCGATAGCAAAGCGAAAGGGAAGATACCTTACGGCAAAGAGAGAAAGAATCCAGGTTAGAAGTAAGAGAAGAATCATTAATGAGTCTGACTGCCTTAGATTCAACCCTATCAAGAAGATAAGTAAAGGAAGAAGCACCCCAGATGTGTGAGCAGTATTCTAAGCAGGGACGGATAAGACTTTTGTAAATTTTAAGTAACTGCATTGAGAAAAAGTAATAACGAAAACGAAACAAAACCCCCAATTTTTTGGATGAAGATTTAGAAATCTGGATTATGTGATTCCTCCAAGACAAGTTAGAGGCTATATGGATTCCTAATATATTGAGAGAGTTATGAGGGTAAATTTCATTAATTTCGAAGACAATATGGTTATCAGGAGGAGAAGAATATAAAGAGATAGCCAGAAACTGTGTCTTGGAGGCATTGAATTTAACTAAATTTTGAGTGCCCCATTCAGATACTCTGCAAATCGGAGTCAAGAGTAGAAGAAAGAGTGATACGAGATTGATTACGAGTAACAGATGAAGGTACAACCTAAGCAACATCTTTGTGGATCCCTATCAGCTCCCGCTCTTGAGACAGTGGTGGTAGGGAGGATTCACCCAGAAATTGACACTTGTCTACTGAGTGGCATTGCATCTTGTTTCTCTTCATTAGAAGCAACACTGTTATTGTTAAAACTTACTGACCTTTCAATTACAGTGTGCCATACTAATCCCTAAGTAAAGATGATATTACATAATGATGATAGCTTCAAACTTTTTGCAAAGTTAAAGCATAAAAAATCATAACATCAAAGTAATAGGTTGACCGGTGGCAATAACAGCCTGTTGCAATACTGCAACCGAAGGCATTACACACTTAATGAAGATGGGTTAAGCGAGCTTCATGTTAACTATTTTTTCTGTCATGATTCTCTCCCTGTTTATATCTATACCGAATTTTCAGGCATATTCGTTATACATCTATTACTAATCACTTTCAATTGACAATTCACAGCACTCCCCATCTTTGTTTCCCTTCTCTTACCTTTTCACATCCTCAATGTAGATATGGGAGGTTCACAGATTATGGAAACCATGTTCCCGGCTTGGACGGGTGCTATGAATCTCCTGGAATCATGTTGGCCCACTGTTGGCATGAGGGTAGACACACTTGGTGGTAGTAATAGTTTTGCTCATAACCTTGCACCTCCCAATAAATAGGCTTATTTCACTATACACTTTTCAAACATCCGCGGCCTAAACTCTAATTTTTCATCTGTGGAACTGCACTTTGGTGCATCCCTCTCTTACTTCTTTCTTCTCTTTGAAAGTCGGTTTTCTAACCATGCATCACTAGACCCATTTCAAATCTCTCACTATAAGTTGTATTCTCGTTTTTGTAAGAAAAGTGGTGCCTGTGCCTACTTAGTAGGTTGGCTATGGCACCAGCCGCCCATTGAAAGACTATGACTGAAGGTTTTAGGATTTAGCTAGGACTGGTCCAGACAGTTCCGGGTTGAGTCTTCCTTCATGACGGTTCTTTTCTTCATGCCTACATCTACACTGAATATTCTGGAGTATTTATTACACATCTCTTGCTATTCCGAAACATTTGACAAGTCACAACACTCCCAACATCTGTGTCTTTTTCTTTATTTTTCCCAGATATTTGCTACTATTTATGGAAGGTCCATAACTAATGGCCCCCAGTACACTGTATAAAGCGGTGCGAAGAATCTCTGGGGTTCTTGTTGACTCCACTAATGGCTTGAGGGCAGATACGCCGGGTGTTAGTGATGGTTCTATCCTTAATCTTGCATCTCCCAATAGATCTACTTCTTTCATTCTTCACTATTCTAACATTCGTGGGCTGAACTCTATTCTTTCCTCTGTGGAACAGCACTTGGGTACTTACCTCCATAACCTCCTCCTCATGTCTGAAACCCAGCTGTCTATACATGCTTTCACTGGCCCATTTCAAATCTCTCACTATGATCTGTATACTCGTTTTCGGTCCAAAGGTGGGGTCTGTGCCTACTGCAACACTAACACTCCTATTGTGCGGCTCATGGACCTTGAATCTCCTGACTTTGATGTTCCCTGGCTTAAAATCTATCTCTCCACTACCACTATTTTCCTTTGCTTCTGCTACTCTTCTCCAAACTCCACCAAGTTTGTGTCTTTCTTTGAATATCTGTCCTCGTGATATGAGTCTTTGCTATCTTGTCATCCTACTCGTGTTCCTGATCGTCACAAACATGTAGCAAACATTCTTTTCCTATTTCCTACTTCTAACCCTTCAAACTACTCTTATACTGTGCTTTCCCCTCTTTGCAAATCTGACCACTCTATGATCTCAATCTCTTCCATTATCGCTCTCCCTCCTCCAATCCTCTTTGACTTCCCATGGGATGACTACTGCTCTCGGTCCCGCAACCCTGATCAGGTAGCTTTAAAAGTTGCCGAGATCATGACCTCGAGAATGGAGGCGTACATCCCCTCTTTTACAAAAACTTTCTCTCCCCCCAAAACTTGGTTTGACGTGCCTGCTCAATGGTTAACCAGGCCAGGAATCGAGCTCACAGATCTTACCAAGTCTCTTCTTCTAATTTAAGTTGCTCTGCTTTTATTGTTGCTAGGAATCGCTGTACTACTCAGATTCGAAGGTCCAAGGCTTCCTTTATAAGAAGGAAAGTTGATGACTTTAACTCCTCTCCCACTGACAAATGCTTCTGGTCCTTAGCCAAAAACCTCTCCAAAAACTTCTGTAACTCAAGTTTTCCCCTCCTCATTCGTTCTGATGGTTCTATAGCTTGCTCTCTCACTGACAAAGCCACTCTCTTTGGTTCTCATATTTTCTGCCAACTCTTCTATAAACGATTCCATAGCACCTGTCCCTCATTCTTTACCCCTCTCTAACTCTATGCCCTCCCTTATCCTTTCTTCACGCAAAGTTCATAAGGTTCTTCGCTCACTAAAGACGAACAAGGTATCTGGTCCCGATGGTATCCCTGCAAGGTTCCCTAAGGAGTTTGCAGATGAACCGGCTCCAATGCCTTGCCGTCTCTTTCACATCATTCTGTCAACCAGTATCTATCCTTCATCTTGGAAACGTGCTCTATGTCAACCTGTTCCAAAGAAGATTGACCGCTCTACTTCTTCAAACTACCGACCTATTGCCCTAACCTATTCTATTGCTAAAGTTTTTGAAACTTTGCTCAATGCTCATTTCTTGAAACACCTTGAATCTAACTCACTTATCTCTGATCACCAGTATGGCTTCCACAAGGCAAGATCCACTGATAACCTCCTTTCCTATCTTACTCATGTATGATCATCTTCTCTGAGGAACTATGGGGAATCATTTATCGTCGCCCTTGATATCTCTGAGGTTTTTGATAAAGGCTGGCACATGGCTCTGTTGGCCAAACTCCCTGCCTATAGCTTTATCCTTTCTTTCTCTTCTCTGATTTCCAGTTTTCTTTTTGGCCGTTTTATATCTGTAGTTGTTGATGGTGCGACATCTAGCCCTTACTCTGTTACCAGTGGTGCTCCACAGGGCTCTGTTCTTTCATCTACTCTCTTTCTTCTCTTCATCAATGATCTTCTACAAACCCCATCTTCCTCTATTCTTCATACCTTTGCTGATGATTCTACCTTTCACTTTTCCTCTGCCATTTCTTTACAACCTTCATCTGCTACTCGTAATCAGTCTCGCATCACTGTGTCATCTACTCTCAACTCTGATTTGCAGAGGGGATCTGAGTGGGGTACTCAAAATTTAGTTAAATTCAATGCTTCCAAGACAGTTTCTGGCAATCTCTTTATCTTCTTCTCCTCTTGATAATCCCATTTTCTTCGAAACTAACGAAATTTACTCTCTTAATTCTGTCAACATATTAGGAATCCATATAACCTCTAAATTGTCTTGGAGGAATCAAATAATCCAAATTTCTAAATCTTCAACCAAAAAATTGGGGGTTTTGTTTCGCTTTGGTCATTACTTTTCCTTTTTACAGTTACTTAAAATCCATAAAGGTCTTATCCTACCCTGCTTAGAATACTGCTCACACATCTGGGGTGCTTCTTCTTATATTTATCTACTTGATAGGGTTGAATCTAAGGCAGTCAGACTCATTAATGATTCTTCTCTTACTTCTAATCTGGATTCTCTCTCTCTTCGCCGTAAGGTATCTTCCCTTTCTCTTTTCTATCGCTACTACTTCCATTGCTGCTCTGATGAGTTGGCAAGTAATCCCTCCCCCACTGCCGAGGCCTCGTAACACTCGCCAAGTGGCCCCATCTCACAGGTACTGTGTTGAGATTTGTAACTCGCGAATTGGTCGGTGCAGCGACTGCTTCTTCCCATCTACCTCCAGACTCTGGAACTCTCTTCCTCCTTCTGTCTTTCCTAATTTTTATAATGTATCATCCTTCAAAAGCGGATCCATTGTCATCTCAGGGCATAATCCTTCATGTCTCTTGGTCCTCTGTACTTTGACTGTTTTTTCTGTCTGTTTTTTCCTTTGAGTGATATTACCTCATCTCTGCCTTGTCCTTAACCATCATTTTTTCCTTAGCCTTGGTGTTTTCTTGTGCCCGGGCCATTATTGATTAGGGCAGTTTTTGTCTGTCCCGGTGTCACACTTACAAAATAAAAAAAAACATTGCAAGGCTCATAGTCCTTCGATCTTATGCCTTCAATATTCTCTTTTGAAGATCTGTCTCTCCACTACCACTATATTTCTTTGCTTCTGCTACTGCTCTCATAATTTCTCTTACATTGTGTCCCTCTATCAATATAAATCCTCTAGTTATGAGTCCTTGCTATATTCTCACCCACATGATGAAATTATTTACATTAAAAACTCCAATGTGCATTACAATGAGAGGTTTCACTCTTCTCACACTGATGTGGGAGGAAGTGGCCCATTTGTTTTTTCTGTCACTCAGGATCTTGAGGAGATTATCAAGTATTAAACACATGTCCCCAAACGCCAACACCATGTGGCTAACATTCTCGACCTATTCTCTACTTCTAATCATACAATCAAGCACATTCTGTACTTTCCATTCTTGGTAACTCTGCCCAAAATATCTGCTTCTTTCACTATGCACTTTTTGATTATCCGGGGTCTAAGCCCTAATTCTGTCTCTATGGAACAAAAATTAGGTACATTCATCCCTTCCCTCCTCCTTCTCTCTAAAAGTCAGTTGTCTAGCCATGCATCACCTGACTTGTTTCAAATATATCTCTAAGCTGAATTTTCGTTTCCATTCCAAAAGTAATATCTGTGCCAGTTGTAACATTATCAGTTCTATTGCATGGCTCATGGACTTTGAAACTTCTAACTTCAAAGTTTTCTACTGAATATCTATCTCTTCACTACCACTATATTACTTTGCTCCTCCTACTGCTCTTCTAACTCCTCTGACATTGTGTCCTTATTTATATATCTATCCACTTGTCATGAGTCCTTGGTATTTTCTCACCCACATGTTAAAATTCTCTACATTTTGACGTCATTGTACACCACAGTGAGAGGCTTCATTCTTCTCACTGAAGTGGAAGGCAAGAGAACCTTTGCTTTCTCTGTCACTTACAATCTTGAACATATTATCAATCATTAAACACGTGTTCCCAATCACCATGACCATACAGCTAGCATTCTTGATACATACTAACGTTTAACCATACAAACTATTCATATCATTTACTTTCCCCTATTGAAAGCTCTCGCCAATCATTGATGTCAAAATCTCCCATTTTCACACCCCCAACATCACTTTCTCCTACTCAGTGCCGTCTTTGGAACTTCGAGAGTACACAATGTGATGATTAGCGTCCCTTTCTCCTTGAGAGTCCATGACATGTCTATTGCATATAAACCTCAACTCTTTTCAATTAGCCACAAAAGTTCCAGAGATCATAACCTCGGGAAAGGATTTTCATCACCTCCTCTACAAAGACTTTTTCGCCCCTTAAACCTTGGTTTGACCGTGCCTGCTCCACGGCTAATCGGGCAGGGATCGGATATATTGGTCATACCAAGCCATATCTGATGTAACTCACTCTACTTTTATTCAGCTAGGAATCGCTGCACTCCTCTGCTCAGATTCGTAGGTTTAAAGCTTTCTTATTTAAAAAGAAAGTAGATGGCTTAGCTCTTCTCCCACTGATAAATGTTTTTGGACCTAAGCCAAAAACCTCCCCAAAAACTTGTGTAACTCAAGCTTTCCCATCTCATCGTCATAACGGTTCCATAGCTCGCTCTTCCAGTGACAAGGCCACTCTCTTTGACTCTCATTTTTCCATTAACTCTTCCATAAGTGATTCCAGTGTCCCTGACCCTCGTACATTACTATTCTTTAAGCCAATAAACTCTCCTATTATTTCTTCACACAAACTCCACAAGGGTTTTTTGTTCTCTAAGGACGAATGAGAGCATTCGAACCCAACAGTATCTATGCAAGATTATTTAAGGAATTTGCAGATGAACTGTGTAAGGGCTATGCCGTCTTTTTCACCTCATTTTCTCAACTAATATCAAAATTTCATCTTGGATGCATGCTCTAGTTCAACCTGTTCCTAAGAAGAGTAAACATTCTATTTCTTAAAACTACCGACCAATTGCCCAAACGTTTGCTATTGATAAAATATTCGAATATGATAAAATATTTTGCTCAATTCTCATTTGTTTTAATATTTTGAATCTAACTCACTTCCTTTCAATCACCAGTACTGTTTCCACATGGTAAGATTAAATAGTGACCATTCCTATCTCACTCACGCAGTGTTACCTCTGAAGAACAATGGGAATTATTTGTCATCTCCCTTGATATTTCTAAGGCTTTTGACAGTCTACCATAAGGCTCTATTGACCAGACTTTCTGCGTTTGGATTTAACCCTTCTCTCTGTTCTCTGATATTCAGTTTTCATTCTAACCACTTACTATTTGTGGTTGTTGACAGCACAATCTCAAGCTCTTTACAAGTAACAAGTGGCGTAAACAGGGCTTGATTCTTTCACCTACTCTATTGCTTTTTATTTCATTTCATCAACAGTCATCTCCAGTTCCATCTTAAGCTCTCTCCACATCGTTACCAACGTTTCTACCCTTCATATTCCTCTGCCTTCTCTTTACAACATTCATTCCCTACTCGTAATCAGTCTCTAATCATTCTTTCTTCAGTTCTGATCTTTGATTTACAGTGTTTAGTTAAATCTAATACTTCAACCCAGTTCCTGGTTATATCTTTATCTTCTTTTTCTGATAGCCCAGTTGTCTTCGAAGACAATGAAGTCACCCTCATAATTCCATTACCATATTAGGAAGTCAGATACCTTTTAGCTTCTCTTCGAGGAGTAACAAACTGCAAATTTATAAAACTGCATCTAAACTATTGGGAGTTCTGCTTCGTTTTCGTCATTACTTTTCTTTTTTTCAATTTCTAAATATTTATAAGTATTTTATCTGTCCCTGCTTAGAATACTGCTCACCCATTTTGGATGCTTTTTCTTGCACTTATCTCCTTGAGAGGGTTGAATCTAAGGTAAACTTGCCAATCAATGACCCTTCCTTTACCTTTAATATGATTCTTTTTCTCTTCGCCATTAGGTATTATTTCTTTCTCTTTTCTATCTTTACTACTCTTACCACTGCTATTATGAGGTGGCGAGATGCATCCCCTCCCCACTGCCCAGGCCATGTAACATTCGCTAAGCGACCTTGCCTCCAAAGTACTGTGTGGAGATATGTAGCTCGAGTATTGATCGCTGCAGAGCTTGCTCTTTTCCATCCACCTCCTGACTCTGGAACTCTCTTCCTCCTACTGTCTTTTCTAATTCTTATAACCTATCTTTCTTCAAAAATCGGATCTATCGTCATATCAGGGCATTATCCTGCCACATCTCTAGGTCCTCAGTACTTCGACTATTCTTTCCACCAATCCTTTACCCATTTTGTATCATTACCTCATCTCAGCCTTGTCCTAAACCTTTTACTTTTCATTTGTTTTAATATTTTCTTCGTGCCCGGGTCTTCATTGATAAGGGCAATTTTCTTTCCTGTCCTGGTGTGACACTCATAAAAGAAAATTTGGGGTGCTTCTGCTTATAGTTATCTCCGTGATAGGCTTAAATCTAAGGCAATCTAACTCATCATTGCCTCTTTTCTTATTTTCAGTCTGGATTCTCTTTCTCTTCGCTGTCAGCTATCATTACTTTCTCTTTACTATCACAACTACTTCTATCGCTACTCTGATGAGTTAACATGTAGCTTCCCTCCCAAGCTGGTCAGGCCGTTTAACACTCGCCAAGTAGCCTCATCTCACAGGTA
>JAXCGZ010015791.1:12500-25000 GCA_037179515.1 Halocaridina rubra | reverse complement strand
TCCTAACTTCACACGTGGCTTCGTTTTTCACATTTCATTTGAATCTCAGCTATATAAGCATTAATAATAATCAAATAAACACATTACCATATATGAAAATATGAATTATATTTTACCCCTGACAGAAGCTAAGACACATAATTATTGTGCCAAGGTGCTATCAACTACACCACTGACGTTCTAAAATAGAAACGAGCCTTACAGCTTAACTGCTACACTAGGAATGAACCCATTCTATCTGAATCCTTTTTTTTTTATTATTAGAGTTTCTCCTAACCTCACTTCTCGCTTTTTTTTTGCATTTATTTCAAATATCAGCTATATAGGCATTTTTAATCATCAAATAAACACATTACCATATACGAAAATATGAATTATATTTACCCCTTACTGGGACTCGAACCTAAGATACATGATTACCTTGCCAATGCGCTATCAATTACACCACTGGAAGTCTAAAAGAGAAACGAACCTTACAGAATTAAATGCTATACTAGTAATGAACTCATTCTATCTGAATGCCTTTTTGTTCATATTACAGTTTCTCCTAACCTCACTCATGGCTTGGCACGGTAATAATGTGTCAATTTGAAAAAGATAAGTATCTGCATATTCTGATATATGATTGATAACTAAATGGAATACGAAATTGCGAGCCCTATAAGGAAACTTGATACGTCATAAGTTTAAGTATAAGCTAAGCATTTATATACTAACATAGCTGCATATGAAAATAACTTTGTTTCTACCTTCATCTGTCTCCAGCTCGAAGAAGTCTAGTAATGTTATAAATGCGATATCTCCCTCCTTATATTTGCACTTTAATGAGATAGCATCAAATTGTATGCTATTCAGATCATCATCTTAGAATGTGAATCTAGGAAGTTTAGTATTGGATAGTGAAAGATTAAAGTGATTGAAAGAATGTCTTTGAACTTTGCTATTTTAGATCACCTGAATATATATAACGATATAAGTCGAAAGAAGAGAAAATTTTATGTATAGTTCAATCTTATGTTCCAAAGAGAAGTTAATTTTCCTGGTATCAGATTAAATAACTCTTCATCAAGCAATGTTGTTTGTAGTTTTACGGATGCGACTTATGGAATAATGAATGAGCTCAAACAATTAGTTGTTGGTTACCAAAAAGCAATGGAAAGGACGATATGATAATCGTACCACGAAAGTAATCACAACGTTAGGAGCTAGTGTTACTTATTATTGCACATTACATTAATGTAATTCACATTCAAACTCGTGGTCGGCTGTTCTTCAAGGCATGCAGATATATAATGAAACTAATAGACTGTATATTATTGATTTCACGATTATTGTGACTTACGCATAGATATTATATTGTTACCTTTGTGTACTATTAGGTTTTGCTTGTCTTTTTGACTGACTACGAATACTGTTCATGGAAATTAAATGTACGATATGCATTTATGATTTTTGTATGAGTGTGACACTGGGATGGACAACGAAACTTGCCCTCATCCAAGCCTCTGATAAGGTTTCTCACAATTCAGTTTCCATTTGTTCCATAAATATTCTGACCTCCTATGACATTCTTTCTTATTATAATTCCTTATAAGACCAATCCTCGACCTACAAATCTCAACAAAGTACACGTGTGATGATGCCTATTGGAGTGTGTTACACGGTCTCTCCAGTGACTGAGGGATGCAACTCGTCAACTCATCAGATGGAAGTAGCACAAAGAGAAAACAGAAAGAGATGATACCTTCAGCAATGAGAGAGAGAATCGAGACTAGAAGAAAGAGAAGGGTCGTTAATGAGTCTAATGGCCTTAGATGCAACCATATCAAGGAGATGAGTATAAGAAGAAGCACCCCAGATGTGAGAACAGTATTCTTAGAAGGAATGGATAATGCCTTTATAGAATTTTAATAACTGAGAAGAGAAAACTTAATGATGAATACTAAACAAAACTCCCAAGTTCTTAGATGCAGTCCTCTAAATTTGAAATATGTGACTTTTCCAAGCAAAGTTAGTAGCTATCTGAGTTCCTAATATGTTTATAGAAATAAGAGGATAAATTTAGTTGTTTTCAATGATGATACGGCTATCAATAGGAGAAGAAGATAAGATGATCATACATGAGTGAGATAGGACATGAGGTCACCAGTGGATCTGACCTTGTGGGAGTCGTACTGATTGATCAGAAATAAGTGAGTTAAATTCAATATTTTTCAAGCAGTAAGAATTTAGCAGTTTTGAACACTTTGCCGAAAGCCGAATTCGGGAAATTGGTTGGTAGTTTGAAAAAAGAGAATGGTCACTCTTCTTAGGAACTGGCTGAACTAGAACTAGATCCAAGATGAAGGATATATACTTATTTAGTGAATTAGGAGAAACAAAACAAGTCCTCCGCAATAAGGCAACCGTCCTAGCCCTTAGTAGAAAAGGGAGTTCGTGACGTAAAACCGAAACGAAACCAGTGAATTAGGAGAAAAGCACCCCAAGGAGCTTTGCAGGGATGCCATCGGGTCAGGATTCTTTGCTCAAAATCAGAGAGCGAAGAACCCTATGGGCTCTATGTGTAGAAAGAATAGTGATGGGCAAAGGATTATAGAGCAGAATAGTGCAAGGATCAGGTACGCTGGAATCAATATTAGAAGAGTTAGTGCAGAAATTATAGCCAAAGAGAGTGGCTTTGTCAGTGGGACAGCAAGTCATAGAATCGTCAAGGCGAAAGAGATTAAGATAACTTGATGTACACAAGCATTTGAAGAGCTTTTTGGGTAAGAACTGAAGCATTTATCAGTGGAGAAGTATACAGGTCATCAGTTTCCTTCAAAGAAAAGATGTTTTAGACTAACCAATTCGAGAGATGTAGCAATTCCTAGCTGTAATAAACAGTGAGATATATCATAGGAAGAGGCTTTTTATGACTGGTATCATCACTAGCTCGCATAGACATATAGCAGTCAAGGTCAAATCAAACTTTGGGGGAGGAAAGCTTTGATAGGGGAGGAGATGGATCCCTCCTCTTCCGAGGTCGTGGTCTCAGCAACATTTTGGGCTAGCTGAGCAGGGTTGCAGGTCCAAAGAAAACAGTAGTCAATCTATGCAAATTCAAGGAAAAGCTACACAAATCATCACGGTGTGTATGCTCGTTGTACAAGAGATGATGCTAGATTCAGTGATCATTGCAATTGGTAGTGAAATTAAAAGAAACTGAGATCAGAGAATGGTCAGAGTTACCAAGAGTGGAAAGCAAAGATTATGATTTCGCTCTAGGATTATGAGAAAATATTGATTAAAAGTGTTAACTGCATGGCTATGGCGATTGGGAACATGCACAAATTTAGAAAAATTGCTCCAGATCGCGAGGAACAGGAAAAGCAACGGCTTTACTTCCCACAACATTAGTGTGATCAGAATGAAATATTACTCTGTGATACACGTTGATATCTTTACAAAAATTCAGAATGTGGATAAGAGGGAAGGTTTTCAATAATGGACACAAAATCAGTGGAATTAGAAGAGAAGTAGAAAAAGCAAAGAAATATAGTATTGGTGGAGAGAGAGATCTTCAGCTAGAGAATATCAATATTAGGAGATTCAGGGTCAACTGGTCTTAAAGTTGGTGTTAGAGTAGGCACAGAACTCACCTTTGGAGCGAAGCAAGAATTTATTTCTTAATGAGTGTGACACCTGAACAGGCAAAAAACTGCCGTCATCAATAAAGGTCAGGGCTTGAATAAAATATTAAGATGATGGCAAAAGATACGGACAAGGCAAAGATGAGGTAATGATACACAAAGAAAAAGGACAGACTGAAAGAATAGCCTAAGTACTGAGGACCTAGAGATATGGCAGGATTAGGCCCTGAGATGAAGATAGATCTGCTTTTTGAAGGAAGATAGATTATAATAATTAGGAAAGACAGAAGGAGGAAGTGAATTCCTGAGTCTGGAAGTAGATGGAAGAAAGCAGTCGATGCACAGACAAATCCGCGAGCTACAAACTCTACACAGTACCGGTGAGACGAGGCCGCTTGGCAAGTGTTACTTGACCTCGGCAGTGGGGAATGAATGCAACTCACCAACTCATCAGAGCAGCGATAGTAGTAGTGATAGAAAATAGATAGAGATGATACCTTATGGCGAAGAGATGGAAAATCTAGTTGAGAAGCAAGAGAAGGGCCATTAATGAGTCTGATTGCCTTAGATTCAACCCTATCAAGGAGATAAGTGTGCGAGCAGTACTCTAGGCAGGGATGGATAAGACCACTATAGATTTAAAGTAATTGTAAAGAGGAAAATAATGACGAAAACGAAACAGATCCCCCAAGTTTTTTGGATGTAGATTTAGATATTTGGATTATGTGATCCCTCCTAGACAAATTAGAGACTATATGGATTCCTAAAATGTTTATAGAATTAAGAGGGTAAATTTCGTTAGTTTCGAAGAATATAGGGCTATTAAGAGAAGAAGATAAAGAGATAGCCAGAAACCGTGTCTTGAAGGCACTAAAATAGAGCGGTCACCCCTATTAGGAACAGGTTGGACTAGAGCATGCTTCCAAGATGAAGGATAGATACTGATTGAGAGAATGAGGCGAAAAAGACGGCAAAGCACAAGAGCCAGTTCACCAGCAACCACCTTAAGGAACCTTGCAGGGATACTATCGGGACCCGATACTTTGTTCGCCTTTAGTGAGCAAAGAACTTTATGGACTTTGCGTGAAGAAATGATAAGGGAGTGCCTAGAGTTAGAGAGGGGTGAAGATTGAGGGAGAAGTGCGCTGGAATCGTTTACGGAAGAATTGGCAGTAAAATGAGAGCCAAAGAGAGTGGTTTTGTCAGTTGGAGAGCAAGCTATAGAACCATCAGATAGGTGAGTAAAAGATATTAAACGGGAAAGAGGATATATGTTTACCCAGCTGGGTTACAGAGAGAAGGAAGAAAATAGAGGGTGTTGTACCTAAGTGCTGTCCCACAGACGCATTGGATCAGAGTAAGTCCTCGGATGATTAGAAAATAGAATAGCAAGAGAAACAGGTTTATCAGGAGGTGCATGGTTAAAGACAGAATCATTACCTATACAATTATGTCAACCATCACGCTAATAGTGAAGTCAACATAATCCCCAGACAATCTTAGCAGTCCTCAGTTTTCATTTATTATTATTCGTTGACATAAATGTATCTATCTATCTATCTATCTATCTATCTATCTATCTATCTATCTATCCATCTATTTCTATCTATCTATCTATCTTTCTATCTATGTATCTATCTATCTATCTATCTATCTATCTATCTATCTATCTATCTATCTATCTATCTATCTATCTATCTATCTATCTATCTATCTATCTATCTATCTATCTGTCTATCTATCTATCTATCTATCTATCTATCTATCTATCTATCTATCTATCTATCTATCTATCTATCTATCTATCTATCTATCTTTCTATCTTTCTATCTATGTATGTATGTATGTATGTATGTATGTATGTATCTATCTATCTATCTATCTATCTATCTATCTATCTATCTATCTATCTATCTATCTATTTATCTATCTATCTATCTATCTATTTGTCTATGATTATCATATTTTTAAGGTTGATATATGTGCCTGCAAAACAAAGTTTCTGGCTATCTCTTTATTTCATTCTCCTCCTAATAGCCTTATTGTCTTTGAAACAAACGAAATTTACTCTCTTAATTCTGTTAACATGTTAAGAATGCAAATAGTCTCTATTCTGTCATCGATGAAGCACATAATCAATATTCTAAGTCAGCATCCAAAAAACAGGGGGTTTTGTTTCATTTTCGTCATTACTCATCCTCTTTACAGTTACTGAAAATCTGTAAAGGTTTTATCCCTCCCTGCATAGAATACTGCTAGCACATCTGGAGTGCTTCTCCATATATTTATTTCCCTGGCAGAGTAGAACCTAAGGCAGTTAGACTTATTAATGTCCCTTCTCTTATTTCTAATCTTGATTCTCTTTCTCTTCGCCGTAAGGTAGCAACCCATTTTCTTTTCAGGCATTACTACTTCCATCACTGCTCTGATGAGTTGGCAAGTTGCATCTCTCCCCCACTACAAAGGTCGCGTAGCACTCGAAACGGCCTCGTTTCACAGGAACTGTATGGAGATTTGTTGTTCGTGGATTAGTCGGTGCAGTGACTGTTTCTTCCAATCTATCTCCAGACTCTGGAATTCTCTTACTCCTTCTGTCTTTCCAAATTCTTATAACCTGCTTTCCTTCAAAAAACGGATCTATCGTCATCTCAGGACCTAATTCTATCATATCTCTAAGTCCCCAGGACTTCAACTATTCTTCCAGCCTATTCAATTACTATTGTGCACCATTACCTCATCCTTGCCTTGTCCTTAACCTTCTACTTTTCCTTTGTCTTAATGTTTTCTTCGTGCCTGGACCTTTATTAATGAGGGCAATATTCTTGCCTGTCCCTGTGTCACACTCATGAAAAAATATGAAATGTATATAAAGCTGGAGAACGTGAAATATATAAACGATGAAATGAAGTGATTTTTACTTATGTTCATATATTCTATAGCTTTTATATAGCTTTATGATTTTTTCTTCCTCGAGGGCTTGCCTGGTGGTTTTCCACCGTGTAGATAAATATCAACATACTTGGGTTGTTTACAACAGTGATAGTCAACCTGGGTGCATGGTGCATCCCAGGGTGCATGAATGTTTTCAAGGGGTACTTGGAATAATGGGTGTACAAGGAGGGGTACATGACATGGCCAGTGTGTATGAGAGTGCACAGTACGAAAAGGTGTTTAGGAAGAACACTGTAATTGTCAAGTAAGAAATTAATTTAAATTGAGATTAAAATATTACAGATTTATGTATTACAGTAGTATATTAAACTCCTAACCTATAAAAAATATAATATCACCTACTTTTGGGGGGTAGCCTAACTCCGTTAAAGACGCAATTAGCACCTATATGACAATTATTATTGACCGAGTAGCTATTTTCTATGTTTAAAATAGACACCTAATACTTAAGACGTGATTTTTTGAGCTAGGGTACATGAATTTCTCAACAGCTCCCGGAAGGGTGCATGAACTTTGAAAAGGTTGAAGAACATTGGTTTACAATGAGTGTGTGTTACTGTTGGCATAAATATCAGCATTATGCATATATGACACATGGTAAAATTTATATTTCAAACTTTATTCTTTTTATATAGTAAGTGCATTAAGGAAACTTTAAGATCATCCTTAAAATATCTTGCTTGAAGTAGTGTCATCTAAAAAAAAAATCTATATATATATATATATATATATATATATATATATATATATATATATATATATATATATATATATATATATATATATATATATATATATATATATATATATATATATATATATATATATATATATATATATATATATATATATATATATAAATAGATTTAAAGAAAAAAATAAAATAAAATAATATATATATATATATATATATATATATATATATATATATATATATATATATATATATATATATATATATATATATATATATGAAAAATATTTACATTTTCTTCATTCCTTGATCTAACTTGACAGCAACCTCCCTCTCTCTATGGCCTGGACAGCATCCCCTGAAGGCCCAAGAAGTGAGGTGAAACCAGTGATTTATCTTAAAATTTTTCTTTCTTTTTTCTCAATTCAGTATCTTTATCTTGATTTCCTTCTCTTCTAAAGGGGGGTTTACACGGTCACACGGTTCATCGAACGCGGTTCGACAGACAAGTGTTTGAAGTTATGTTCGAACGTGTGAACGGGGTATTTGGTTGTCGAACACGTTTGTCGAACGTGTTCGACAACCAAACACCCCGTTCATGTATCTCTTCACCTATTTATCATCAGTGTATTTGTCGATCAATAATTGTTTTTGTCTCTCTATCTATTAATTTATCTATCAATCTCTCTATGTATCTGTCTCCAGGATACTGAAAAAAAAATTACAAAGCTTCTTTGAAGCTTCTTTCGAGTACCCCAAAGTATCATTTATGTTCATCTAAAAAAAATAAATAACTAACTGAAAAAAAAAATAAATGTAATGTTGTTTAAATGAAAATTACAAAAAGAGCAATTCTAATGGTGTACTGAATATACATTCATTAACATAATGCGTTTAAAATGGTTTCAAAACCCTCCTCTAATAACCATTAAGGTAGGACGGAGACTTAGTCATAATTAATGTCAAATGCTTATTTTTTTTCCAACAGCAAAGCCCACAGTAAGTAACATAATATCCTAGATCAATTTGTAAAGATTATTCTCTCTCTCTCTCTCTCTCTCTCTCTCTCTCTCTCTCTCTCTCTCTCTCTCTCTCTCTCTCTCTCTCTCTCTCTCTCTCTCTCTCTCTCTCTCTCTCTCTCTCTCTCTCTCTCTCTCTCTCTCTCTCTCTCTCTCTCTTGCGTGTGTGTGTGTGTGTCTTTGTGTGTGTGCGTGTGTGTATGTGCTTGTATGTATGTGAATTAACACCTCTGAGTCTATCTCAACTCATAAACACAGACATACGAGTATTACCTAAATATGAACTCTATTCTCTTCCCTATGTAATCATAGCTCTCCAAGATGTCTAGCCAGAGTCTACGAAGCGAAGACCTTAATTACCCTCTCCTGTTTCTTTCCCACAATTGGCCATGGTGAAGAGCAGCTACGGATCTGAGACTTCCTGGGTAGGATTCAAGTGCTATATCTACTAAGCTTTCAAGTGTTTGCTAACGCATTACGATATGGAAGCTCTATACAATAATGACAATCGTCATTGAGTAGGGTTGCAAATTCAGAGAGCAAGCTTTCATCTTACTTTGAATGTCCCAAGTTCCTCCGATGAGAGGTTTTCGGCTCCTCAGGAGACGTCTATAAATCAGACACTATACAGCTAGGTCTCGTCTATCTTCATAAACAAGCATCATTTCCAAAGAGAAACTGATATGTTTAGAGCCAAATTTTAAAATATTACATTTTTTAGCGACGCTCACCCTAGCACTACTACTACTACTACTACTACTACTACTACTACTACTACTACTACTACTACTACTACTACTACTACTACTACTACTACTACTACTACTACTACTACTACTACTACTACCGCTACTAGTAGTAGTAGTAGTAGTAGTAGTAGTAGTAGTAGTAGTAGTAGTAGTAGTAGTAGTAGTAGTAGTAGTAGTAGTAGTAGTATATCATCTTCTTTTTACCATTATTGTTATTATTATCATTTTTATTATTATTATTATTATTATTATTATTATTATTATTATTATTATTATTATTATTATTATTATTATTATTATTATTATTATTATTATTATTATTATTATTATTATTATTATTATTATTATCATTATTACTATTATTATTATTATTATTATTATTATTATTATTATTATTATTATTATTATTATTATTATTATTATCATTATTGTTGTTATTATTATTATTATTATCAAAGGAATCCAGCTCTCTCTCTCTAATATACAGCCTCTGTGGTCTAGTGAACTAAGTTGTGTTACTCTATGCTGGAGTGCGCGGTTTGGATTCCCGACATGGATGGTAGATTATATAAAGACATATAAAAATGCCCTATTGCTTTACATTTATTTCATCTAAGTAGCCTTTGATATTGAGGAGGAGAATCAAATGTGTTCGCTGGCCACTGGTTGGTTAGGGAGATGGGTAAAATGGAAATTAATGGTCGCAGTGGCATCCCTCCTTTCGGTATTATCACAGGATAATCCAGTTCTCTCTCTTATGCACAACCTCTGTAGCCTGGTGGACTAAGCTGTGTTGTTCTAAGCTAGAGTTCTCAGGTTCGATTCCCGACAAGGAATGGAGATAATATAAAGAAAACTATTATTATTATTATTATTATTATTATTATTATTATTATTATTATTATTATTTTTATTATTATTATTATTATTATTAGTAGTAGTAGTAGTAGTAGTAGCAGTAGTAGTAGTAGTAGTAGTAGTAGTAGTAGTAGTAGTAGTAGTAGTAGTAGTAGTAGTAGTGCTGTCATTATTATTTTTTTTTCTATAATTATTATTATTTTTATTATTATTATTATTATTATTATTATTATTATTATTATTATTATTATTATTATTATTATTATTATTATTATTATTATTATTATTATTATTATCATTATTATTATTATTATCATTATTATTATTATTATTATTATTATTATTATTATTTTATTATTATTATTATTATCATTATTATTATTATTATTATTATTATCATTTTCATTTTTTGAGGTAGGTCAGTATTACGCTAAGAATCAAAAGTAAGCGTCCCTTTACTCACGTAAATCTAAATCCATTAAAGCATTAGCGAAGAATAATAAAAGCAAAAACGAATGAAATGAAAAAAAAAACTTTTTCATAGTCATTACATATTATATTCGTAGTTTTTATTAGTAGAGTGTCCTATGTAACCTGAGTTCCATTCCCCCTATTAATGTCACTTACTTGGTAGAGACCCTTGTAGCTATTTATTAAATCTAATAATGCCTTATCCCAAGACACAAATAAATCTAATAATGCCTTATCCCAAGACACAAATAAATCTAATAATGCCTTATCCCAAGACACAAATATGAGGTGATGCTAGTGATGGTGTAGCACGTACTTGTTTCCAGGAGGGTAGCAAATGTAGGGCTACTACATTTTGGGCATTGCCAGGAGCAATGCCCAAATTTCAAAAGGTGATGGAGTTCCCGGGGCATATTCTTCTTATTGTATATCTTAAGGGGGTTTACACGGTTAAACGGTTCGTCGAACGCGGTTCGACAGACAAATGTTTGAAGTGATGTTCGAACTTGTGAACGGGGTATTTGGTTGTCGAACACGTTCCGTGTTCGACAACCAAATACCCCGTTCACACGTTCGAACATCACTTCAAACACTTGTCTGTCGAACCGCGTTCGACGAACCGTTTGACCGTGTAAACCCCCCTTTAACCTCCTTTCAAACTTTAACTATACATGGTTAAGAAAAATTTCTTATACCAAAGAGGACTGGGATGATAAATCACAAAAATTATCTTATTAAATTAATGTAAAGGGATGGTAAATTAAAGAAATTATCTTAGTCAAGAACGGAAAAGGATTGAAAATTATTGAAATTATCTTATCAAGAAATGGAAAAGGAGGGGAACTTACAGATATTATCTTATCAACAAATGGAAAGGGAGGGGAACTTACAGAAATTATCTTATCAAGAAATGAAAAGGGAGGGGAACTTACAGATATTATCTTATCAAGAAATGGAAAGGGGGGGGGGAACTTACAGAAAATATCTTATTAAGAAATGGAATGGGAGGGAACTTACAGATATTATCTTATCAAGAAATGGAAAGGGAGGGGAACTTACATAATTATCTTGTTAAGAAATGGAAAGGGAGGGAAACTTACAGATATTATCTTATTAAATATGTCTTTTCTTTCCATAGCAATAAGAAAAAATAATTATTTAACAGATTTTCTTTGGTATTAACCATTCACATTTTGCATAAATATGTTGATAATACTAATTTCGATTTAATACCTGTAAGGTTATCATTCAATATGCATGTAATGTCCCTCTGCATATGAGTCTTTGCTCTTTCTTTCAAAGATTCCTCATGTAAGGTAGTAAACTCTAAATGGTGAAATGTAATAACTTTTAAGCATTGGTCACATTTCCTAACGAAGTAACTCATCTTGAACGTAACTCATATCCAACCTCATACTTGTGAATTTTGTATCTTTTAGGGATGGGTCATCTTCCTTAACCTATACTGGTTTCAGTGGACTTTGGTATAAAAATTATTCCTTCATATCACCTAAGATTCTTGACCCAAAAGGTTCATTTTCTCATTTTGGATAAAAAGTATTCCAGCCTATTTTTTCATGAATAATATCAAATCAATATCCTGCATTTTCACTCATATGTATATTTACAACTGTTTTTCTTGTCTTCTAGTGTAATTCTTTTTACTTACCTTAAACTTTTCAGTTACTTATTGATTCGTGGGTGAGATATATATACTCTAGCAAATAAAATGCCTCCAAAACCCACACATCACTTCCTTTTTAGCATTTCTGAGTATTTAGGCTTGAGAGTTTTCTCTAACATCTCCATATTTCTCGTAATTCTCTTTTCCTATTGCTATATATTCTCTAGGAAACTCTCCTGGACTGCACAAGTCTTTGTCTGTTTCTATAATTCTTATTATGTCTTCCTTACCTCAATGTGGTCTGCTTTAAATCCACTGTCTAATTATGGACCTCATCAGCATTTGTGTACAGTAGCACTAATGATGTTATGTTTCCTGGTGTTCTGTCATTTTCCTTATCAACCTTTAGATGGATGAATCCCAAAGTAAATAACTTTGTTTTCTCATTTTCTACTGTTAACCTTTACGTTATATAACCTTAATTCTCTCAGCTGTGTCTTGAGA
>JAXCGZ010015791.1:0-5000 GCA_037179515.1 Halocaridina rubra | reverse complement strand
GCTGCTGTTGCTGATGCACTTGCGACAGAAGGGCGCCTCTGGAAGATTTTGGTCTCCATATGTAAGCGTCCACATTTCTTCTTTTTTTCTCTCTCTCTTTCTTTTACTGTCTCTCTTTCAGTTTATAGCCAAAACGAGGACGAGGCCTGAGGACAAGAGGAAGACCGAAACCTCGTAGGGGGATATTCCCCCATGTTGCATCGCTGCTGGATGTTCTCCTATTGAACATGAATACAAGAGATGGAAGATATTAATTATTTGGAGACAAATAACCAAGGAGACATAATTCTTAAGCTGATAAATAAGATTTTGTATATCAGTAAAGAGAGGTTTACCAGAACTAGTTCTATGTTCATTAAATTAGGTATTCCACTGAGTGTTTATGTGCAATATTGCTTAATGGGAAAGGAAAACTTGGAGCTTACATGGAATATATATTTACAGCTTTAAAAGAGAAATATATATAGCGTTCATGACAAAGATAACTAATAATGAATAAATACAAAATTATTATGTTTTGCAAGAAGTATGAGAGCTCATAGATGTTCTCCATGGCTATTTTAACTTCTGTTTGCATTATTTTAAAGGATGGGTAAGAAACTGGTCAGATATACCAAGGAATTCGAATGTAGTCCAGCTTCATGCTGTTGTGAAACACAAAAGCCTCACTTAGTCATGTCACTGACGTTCACAATACAAAATCCTCACTTAGTCATGTCACTGACGTTCACAACACAATATTATCATTTAGTCATGTCACTGACGTTCACAACACCAAATCATCATTTAGTCATGTCACTGACGTTCACAACACAAAATCCTCACTTAGTCATGTCACTGACGTTCACAAAAAAAATCCTCACTTAGTCATGTCACTGACGTTCACAACACAAAATCTTCACTTAGTCATCTCACTGACGTTCACAACACAAAATCCTCACTTAGTCATGTCACTGACGTGAAAGGGAATTATGTAGCCTTATTTATGTCCTAACGCCTAGGAACTCATTAATGTTAATGAGTTGGTAAATATATACAGCATATAAATTGTCGAGGGAACTCCTTCATGGGCTGAATCACAAGTTTTTGTCCATGCATAAACCGGGTTCATCCAAAATATAATAGATTTTATGTTGGGCATTAATGATTATGAACACAATACATAATAACTTTTATATTCCATACATTATTACCATATTCTCATCATAAAGACCTTTAAATGGGTATCACAATATTTATTATCAAGTACAGAGTTACAAGGTAGGATTTTGCAGCCCTATTCGCTTGCCTGAGATTAAATATGCAGTTATTTCCTAGAATGGCCTGCCATGCAATTAGAGTTCACTTTCTAACCAATCTAGTGGCAGGGGCTAGGAGACGATAGATGAAAGTATTGTCTCTTCCACTTCTTGGACATGACTATTGAAACAGCTTCATTGTCACCATGGCATGAAGCGAGTTCGAACTGAAAATTACTTGTCATTTGAAGGAGTTGGAAGAGAGAGAAACGTGTATATGTGAGTGTGTGTGTGTGTGTGTGTGTGATTACCTAATTGTGATTACCTAATTGTGTTTACGGGAAAGAGCCCAAAGCTCGTATCTTCCCGTCTCCTGATCGGTTCCATTTTTAGACTTAGTGATACTTATCATACCTGTCCTTAAAACTATGGATTGAGGTAGCATTAACTACCTCCTCGCTTAGCGAATTCCAATTATCAACTACTCTTACACTGAAAAAGTATTTCCTTACATCCTGCAAACAAGTTTTCTTCCGAAGCTTCAAACTATGACCTCTAGTTCTAGAGCCAGCCATATCGAAATATCGATCCCTATCCACTCTATCATAACCATGAAGGAATTTAAAGACTGTCACCATATCCCCCCTTACTCTTCTAGCTTCGAGTGATGGCAAGTCTAATTCCCTCAGCCTCTCATCATAACCGAGATTGCGTATTTCTGGCACCAGTTTCGTGGCATGTCTTTGAACTTTTTCAAGCTTAGCTATGTGCTTTTTCAAGTGCGGATTCCAAAAGGGGGCTGCATATTCGAGTTTTGGCCTCACATAGGTTACATAAATATTTCTGAACATTTCCTTGTCCATGTGCCTGAAGGCTACCCTTACATTTGATAAGAATGCATATGCTGCCCTTACTACGCCATTTATATGTATTTCTGGAGACAAATCTGCCAATATGTTTACTCCTAGATCTCTCTCATTTTCTGTCTCCTGAAGCTGTACTCCAGCCACCGAGTAGTCAAGCTTGGGCCTTCTTGCACTTGTACCCATTCTCATTACCTTACATTTTGAGGTATTGAATTTCATTAGCCACTTTTCTGACCACTCATGCAGATTATTTAGATCCTCCTGAAGTTCTCTACCATTGTTCTCGTTTTTTACTTTCTTCACAATCTTAGCATCATCTGCAAACATATTCATGAATGAATTTACAGACTCTGGTAGGTCATTTACATATACAAGGAACAAAAGTGGCCCTAAAACTGAACCCTGTGGAACTCCACTACTAACTCTTCTCCATTCAGACACTGAGTGTCTTACTCTAACCCTCTGTTCCCTTCCTTCTAAGTAAGTTTTTATCCATTCCAAGACATTTCCACCTATTCTAGCCATTGATTGCAGCTTCCTAATAAGTCTCCCATGTGGAACAGTGTCAAACGCTTTCTGAAAGTCTAGGAATATGCAATCTGCCCAACCCTCTCTTTCCTGTAAGATTTGGCTTACCTCATCATAAAATTCTAATAAGTTTGTTACTGTTGATCTTCCTTCTCTGAAGCCATGTTGCCTCACTGACAAAAAGTTGAAGGATTCCAAGTGAAGAGAGATATGTTTCCTTAGTAGTTTCTCCATAAGTTTGCAAACTATGCTGGTCAAGGAAACTGGTCTATAGTTCAGAGCCGTATCCCTCCTTCCCTTTTTGAAGATAGGTATCACATTTGCTTGTTTCCAGCATCTTGGAATCTCCCCCGACTCCAATGACTCCTTAAATATGATACTTAGTGCCACTGATATTGTGTTTGCGCATTTTTTAAGCACATGAGGGGATATGTCATCAGGACCTGTAGCTTTATGAACATCTAAATCCATCAGCGCCTTGCATACCTCTGTGGCTGTAAGGTTGATGTTCTCTAATACCGGCCCTTGAGCTTCTATCACTGCAATCTGAGGGGGTGGGGTATTTTCTACTGTAAATACTGACTGAAACTCCTTGTTCAATTCTTTGCAGATCTCTTCGTCCGTCTCAGTGAAGCTTCCATCCGCTCTCTTTAGCCTTAAAACCTGTTCTTTTACCTTCAGTTTTCCTCTGATAAAGCTGTGGAAAAGCTTGGGATTTTCTTTAGCCTTCCTGGTGATGTCCCTCTCATAATCTTTCTCTGCCTCTCTCCTTTTACTTAGGTAGTCATTTCTTGCTCTTTTGTAGGTTTGCCAGGCATTTATGTTTTTTCTCCTCCTATACCTTTTCCGGCATTTGTCTCTCCACTCCTTAGCTCTTTTACACCCATTATCGAACCATTTCTCTCTGGCATGAATTACACCTACTTTGGTGACAGGTATGCAGCAATCTACTATCTTCCCATATTTCTCACAAAAGATGTCATACATTTCTTGTACAGATTTGTTGTAAAATAAGGTTCTCCAGTCAATAACTGCAAAAAGCTCATTCATTTTGATGTAATCTCCTTTCTGATAGTTCCTCCTCATGTCCTCAGTGCCTCTACTCTCAGGAAGAATGTCTTCAATGATATACTCCATCAACAACACACAGTGGTCACTCTTTCCAATTGGTGGTTCATACTCAATATTTTCAATATCCAACACATTATCTGTGAACACCAGATCAAGTAGTGATGGCTCATCCCCACCCCTGGCTCTTGTTGGTTCCATTACATGTTGGTGTAGGAAATTCCCTTGTACGCAATCTAGGAATCTTGCCCCAAAGGAGTCCTCACCACTGTGTGGGTCAAGATTTATCCAATCTATCTCTTTATGATTAAAGTCTCCCATAATCAAAATCCTACATTTTTTCTCCCGCGCCATGTTAACAACTGAGTTTATGACTTCAATCGTACCTATATGACTTTCCTCATAAATTTCAAGCCTATTTTGGTTCCTTGGTGGGTTGTATACAACAGTTATTATAATGCTCTCTGACCCAGTATTTATGCGAGCAACAAGAAATTCCCTGAACTCACTTTCTATAGCCAAGTTTATCTCTTCAGCTTGAATCCTCTCACTTATGAGCAGTGCTATCCCTCCACCAGTCCTCTCAGATCTTTCGACCCTTAGTATTCTGAAGCCCTTAGGAAAAACTGTGACACTGTTTATGTCCTCACTCAACTTAGTCTCTGTAATTGCTACTATATCTGCCTTACTGTTGTGAATCCTATCTTTTAATTCTACTGCCTTACCAGCTAATCCATCAGCATTTGTGTATAACAATCTTAATGAGGCCCCATCCCCTGATCTTCTGTCATTATCTTCTTTATCTCCCCTTTGTCTGGAAGTATTCCGTAACGAAATTTTTTTTTCTCTTCCTCATTTCTTTCATCATTTAACCTTCTTGCCTCTTGCAACAAGTTTTTGATCTTTCCCATCTCTTCCTGTGTTCTGTATCGTCTAATGAACACTTCTTTGCATTCTTGAAGGTCTTTTAGACTTTTTTTTCTCAACAATATTTCCCTACATGTCTCCCCTCTCTCAAAGGTTACTTTTGTTGGTCTCGGCTTTCCTTCCCTGGAATATTTACCTAGTTGGTGTATGTTTACAATATCCTCAGGACCACATACTACTCCAAGCTTTCTTATCAGGTCTACAACCCTAGCTTTATTTTCTTCAAGTCTCCCCTGCCATGTTGGCTCCTGGGATTCACTTATGCCTGAGATTACCACTGTCTTCTCCTTATCAAGTGCCTGTCTGATGAGTGGGTTTGCCCTTTCCATCACAACGTCTTTCATTTTTTCGATTACTGTCTCTTTATAATCAA
>JAXCGZ010015790.1:0-46530 GCA_037179515.1 Halocaridina rubra | reverse complement strand
CAAGTGGTGAAATCAGTGTGCTTCATTTGTTGTGGTTGATTTGTGATTACCGGTATTCTAAGTCTAACTCTAACTATGTTGTTTATGTTGCAGTTTTGTGATTGGCTTTAGAAAACTTTCAAGCAAAACATTTTGAGAATTCTATATTTCTGCTGAAATTTGGTACTAATTATATTGCAATCTGTTACATTATTCTTAATTAAAGCCTTTAAAAAAGAAAAATTTAATAGATTGCAATATAATTAATACCACATTTTCAGCAGAAATATATAATTCTCAAAATGTTTTGCTTGCAAGTTTTCTAAAGCCAATCACAAAACTGCAACATAAACAACTTAATTAGAGTTAGTCTTTAATTTAAAGTTAACTTTTTCCTATTATATATTTTGCTCAGCAGGAGAGATCTTATTGCACTAATAATGGCTTCTACGAGTAAAAAACGCAAGATTTCAGATGAAAACCGGAGTTTTCAAGAGAAATGGACTGAACAATATTTATGCATACAATCAGGGGGGAAAGCATTGTACCTTGTGTGCCATGAAACCATTTCTGTTTTAAAAGAATATAACATCAAAAGACACTACATCACAAAGCACAAAGAATATGAAAATATGACAGGTGAAGCACGCAAAGAAAAAATATCATTCTTGCAGAAATCTCTGAAAGGACAACAGTCAGTGTTTACAAAGAAACTTAAGGAATATGATGCATCTCTCAAAACAAGCTTTTTGATTAGTCAAATCCTTGCAAAAAGACTCATGCCCTATTCTGATGGTGAGGTAGTTAAAGAATGTTTGGGTGTAGCTTCAGACAATATGTTTCCTGACAAAAAGAAACTAGTTGAAAACATAAGCCTTTCAAGATATACTGTTGCTAGAAGAATAGACAGTCTTTCAGGGAATATTGAAAGTACAATTGCCAAGCGAGTTAGTGCTTTTTCTTCATACTCTGTTGCTCTTGATGAGAGTTGTGACACCGCAGACACTGCACAACTGGCTGTGTATATTAGGGGAGTTGACAATGACTATAATATTACAGAGGAAATTGCTTCACTACAAAGCATGAAGGGGACCACAACAGGACAATCTATTTTTGATGAATTGGTAAAAGCATTGGCAAGGTTTGGACTGGACTACACTAATTTAGTTTCCATTACAACAGATGGTGCGCCTGCGATGTCTGGTCAGAGAAATGGGGTTGTTGGATTACTGAAGACTAGAATGGGATCTCAAAATATTGACTTCAGTTCACTTATTGTCCTGCATTGTATCATACACCAGGAAGCTTCATGTGCGAACACAATAAACTTTCAGCATGTGACTAATATTCTCGTGAAAGCTGTCAATTTCATTAGGTCAAGAGGTCTAAATCACTGCGAGTTTCAGTAGTTAATGGCAGACATTGATGCAGAGTACAGTGATGTGAAGTAA
Organism: Halocaridina rubra; assembly: GCA_037179515.1. Classification (NCBI taxonomy): domain Eukaryota; kingdom Metazoa; phylum Arthropoda; class Malacostraca; order Decapoda; family Atyidae; genus Halocaridina; species Halocaridina rubra. The sequence continues at coordinate 45,100 of JAXCGZ010015790.1, read as the reverse complement.
GGTGGCTAAGCAAAGCAGGAATGTTGAAGAGAGCATATGACCTTTTGGAAGAAATTGCGCTGTTCTTAGATATGAAAGGTAATGCTATCCCTGAATTGAGAGATAAGGAATGGAGATGTGATTTAGCATTTTTAGTAGATATAACTGATCATCTTAGTGCACTGAATTTTAGACTTCAAGGAAAAGCTCAACTAATAAATGAGATGTTCTCACTGATCAAAGGCTTCCAGATAAAATTGCGTCTGTGGGAGTCACAAATCAGAAACCAAAACCCAGCCCACTTTCCTACACTGAAAAACCATGACACTAGCAACCCTCAGTATCAGAAGTGTGGTGACAAATTGGCAGTCTTACGAGAGGAATTTTCAGAAAGATTTGGTGACCCCAAGAAACATTCACAAGCCATTGAAGTCTTTGCTTCTCCTTTTTCTGTGGATGTGACAGCAATTCCCGAGGACATACAGATGGAAATAATTGAACTACAGTGCAATGATGAACTAAGAAAGAAGTTTGATGATAGTTCAGTATACCAGTTTTATAAGAAGCATGTATCAGTAACAGTGTATCCAAAACTCTCTGCTCATGCAAGGAAAATGATGGCAGTGTTTGGTAGCACATATGTATGTGAGCAGCTTTTTTCAAAAATGAATCTAGTTAAAAACAAGCATAGGTCCTTACTTACTGATGAACATTTGGAATGTACCCTGCGTGTAGCCACATCATCCATACAGCCTGATATTGATGAGTTGGTGTCCCAAATGCAATATCAACCATCTCACTAGGGTAGCCTTTCATTTGCTCATTAATGATTAGGAAAATGTCTGTGTTTGATAATTCTTATGTTAATGATCCCAGTTAACCAATAATAAGTAATTATTTATGTTTGTACATTATAATAATGTACATTTATAGTAAGGAAAATACTTTTGCTTCAGACAATTCTTATTTTTGTGATCCCAATTTAAATGAAATCAGTAACAAACTAATTATCTATCTTTATTAGTATAATCTCACATAATATGTCTTCGATCGTAGTAAATAGCATTAAATAGTAAGGTTATGTGGCCCTCCATACCAACAGAGTCGTGACTAGTGGCCCTTTGGGAAAAAAGGTTGCACACCCCTGATATAAGTGCTATTTAGTGACTCAATTTATCTCATTTCTGGTAACACACATCTTAACTTAAAAATTTGACTATGGTAATTTGAGGATAAAAAGAAAAAAAAAAGGCTAACAAAAAAACAAGTCAACTTGTATATATATATATATATATATATATATATATATATATATATATATATATATATATATATATATATATATATATATATATATATATATATATATATACAGCGTTCCCTCGCTATATCGCGGTTCACCTATCGCGGATTCACTGTATCGCTTTTTTTTTCTCTCTCTCTCTCTCTGGATATATGCGAAAAGATTAAGATTTTAAGAAATGAAATTTTTCAGTATTTTCATTATTTTATCGAGAGAGAGAGAGAGAGAGAGAGAGAGAGAGAGAGAGAGAGAGAGAGAGAGAGAGAGAGAGAGAGAGAGAGAGAGATTGTTGGAATATTCAGTTCGAGGCGCTCTCTCTCTCTCTCTCTCTCTCTCTCTCTCTCTCTCTCTCTCTCTCTCTCTCTCTCTCTCTCTCTCTCCTCTCAGGGCCGCACTATAGCTTATTTATTTTTAGGAGAAAAAGCCGCAATGAAAGCCTTTGAGGGCCGCATGCGGCCCTTGGGCCGCAGGTTGCACACCCCTAACTTATATGAAGATATAATAATTCTGTGTGAAGCTTAAATAAAAGTTTTTCTCTTTTTTTCTCTTTCTCTACTTCTTTCTATATTCAGTGAAAGAGAAAACATAAAAATGAGGCCCTCTCTGTCCCAAACCTCTTGTCGTATGACTTCCGTCATGCTGAAGCCAGTCCGTCATGCTGAAGCCAAAATCTGAAACTTGTAACAAATCTTGAGGGGTAACGGTTGGTCGAGGGCACAGATATTTTATTACATGCCCTCACTTTTATTGAGTTTTGGGTGCAGACCATGTTTTCCCTTGGGACCACCAAGATTTGTGGCTAGGCACCTGGAACTAACCGCTGGCGCCATGCACCCCCCCAAGAGGCCTAAAGGATAAGGGACCCTCGGTCCTCGAAAACACCACAAGTCGTGAAGAGAAACATGAGAGGCTAGAAGTCAAGGGTGAAATAGAATACTCTCCCAATTGTTTTCTGCGGTACAGCCAATGTTTGTAGAAAGTGTCAAGGAGATATACGACCGGACCCATGAGACTTGGCATCCGACATGGAGTGCCTGAGGAGGGTGGGAAAGGCCAAGAAGTTAGCCAATTCCTAAACCACAAGAAACACAAACATTTAACCCGTACGTATGTACGTGCCCTGGAGAGATACCCAATAGCCACGCTCTGACCTGGAACTTTTCCGTTCTATAGGTTTGTTGAAATAGCCCCTCCCCGAAATAGGGAGGGACTCCACTTCGAACCTGGCGTTGATTTGCAGGACTGGATGTCACTTGAGTTCATTGGCAGGATTGGATGTCAAGCCACGCCCTGCCCCGGGGGTATTTCAAGAACCACCCAGGGCAGACACGGTTAGAACTTTGCCCGGGGCACGAATAGATCATAGATTGTGATAGTCATAGGGTGGGGGCATTGAGTCGTCGAATGTGTTGTACTCTAGAATAAATTAAGATAAAGGAATCACCGCTTGTCCATTCTTACCTTGTACCCGTCTGGTACTAATAATTATAACGTAGTGATTAACTCTACGACAGTGGTGGCAGCGCAGTACGGATCATCACGCCTGGAAAACATACGAAGAGACAGGTGAATGCCAGTGCAGACCCGTGCGAAGAAAACAAGAATGGCAAACGCACAAGACCAATATCTCCCAAATTGGGAAATGGGCGACGACGAGAAAGACCGGAAAATTCTTGAATTGGAGGAGCAAGTGCGGCGCCTACAAGCACGCGCCGACGCCGCTCCGTCGAGAAGGAACCTGGTCGACGACGACAACCCCGACAGCGAAACCGACGCCTCAAACATCGACGAACAGCCTGCCGCTCCGAGCCCCGTGGTGACACAGGGAACGCAGCAGGCCATGCCCCCTATCCGTGCCCTGGTGGTAAAGGCGCCACGAGTCAAAGATTCACCTTTACACTTTGACGGCGCAAACGTGAAAGGCCTCGAGTATCCATCCATATTTCCCGCAGCCGATTTTTTGACACACTTAGGTTTGCGGATGAGAAGCGCCGAGTGGACCGACGAGTACCGAATTAACGAAGTAGTACAAAGGTGCACCGGATTCGCGGCCGAGACCCTTGGCAGAGACGAATGGTCGGAAATAAAACAGTGGGAAATTTTTAAGGATCGGTTCCTAAAAATGTTCACAGTGCGACAGAGCGAAGACACGCTCATATCTAAAATCCAAAACAGTCCCCGAAGGCGGGGAGAGCAGTTGAGTTGGTACGCGAGAAGGATTGAAACGTTAACGGGTTCAGAGAGTGAAATTGTCGATAACTCGTACATGCGACAAAGTATTGTGCGGAGCGCCTTACAGAACACTGTTCCGGAGAAATGCCACTTTCTGTTGAAATCCAACATCCCGGTCCCCGATCTCGTGCGTCTACTGCGGAATTGGTTCGAGAGCCACCATGGTCATGGGCTTTCGGAAGAGGAAATTGACAGAGAAAGACTCTTAGGACCGACCGCGGTCCCCGTCGCAGCCATGATGAACGATCGAGGACCGAGGTTCCGAGACACGCAGGCAAGATGGTGCGCAAGGTGTGGCGGCACAGGTCACTCCCAGGATTGGTGCGTGGCAACGGCCCCACCGGACATAGTCTGCTACAACTGTCTGGGGGCCGGACATCGGGTTAAAAGATGCCCCTCGCCGAGGATAACTCACGGAGTTGGGCAACGGGCGTTCCGGAAACAAAAAAAAACGCCGATGCCCCAACGGGAACCCCCAGCGAACGGTCTGAACACCTCCGGTCGAGGAGCTATCGCTCCTCCCGAACGAGAAGTCGTGGACATCACAAGACCACCTCCTCAGCGCAGATAAGTACTTGTAGTTTCTATCTAATGAGTAACGGGATCTTGCTAATAGAAATTGCGGTCGGTGGACTCCGCCAAGTTGCTTTGTTAGATACGGGCTCAGCCGTATCATTAATTGACCGTAGTATTGTTGCAGACCCCCTCACTAAATTAGATACGCCCGTAGTTATTACCACTTTGGGCGATAATACCCCGAACTTTGTTAGAGTTAAAGAAGTGGTGAAACCCGTGATTGCATTTGAAGGGTGCCCCACAAGATTTAAATGTGCATTTTTTGTTGTACCTAGGCTAAGTGTTGAACAGGCGAAAGTAATAATTGGTTTCGAGGACATGGTAAAAATGGGAGTCAGTATTGTTAATGCACGCGGTAAAACTACCGTAAATGAGAGCGAAATAGTTGCACGTTCCCCGCGCGCGTCAGTGTCTGCATGCGTGTTGAAAGAGAAAAACGATAACTACATCGTGACGCTTCGGGAAGAAATTATTGAGAGCGGTACTGCATGTGTTTTAGAAGTTATTACCTCGCGAGTAATCCCGAACGCTCGAGCCTTATGCGCAGAATTTGTCGGAGAATACGCGAATTTTTTTCCTAATAAACTGCTAATGGTCCCTGAGGGATCGCGGAAATTAACTGTGATGTGCGCAAACATGTCGCCGATCCCGCTAGTTATTCCTAGAAACATGAAAGTCGCCGAATTCGAGGAAGTGCGCGAGTGTTACAGCGTAAATTTCACAAGGGTCGCGGAAGACCCCGAGCGTATCATAAATTTGCAGGCGTTAGCGAGAGAACTGAGCGCTGCTGAACATTCTACTTTTATGACTGAACTTGTCGCTAAATATTATGATGTTTTTGCTTTAGAAAACGACCCCCTTGGAGAATGCACTCTCATGCCTTTTGATATCAACACAGGAAGTCACCCCCCCACCTTTGTCAAACCCTATCGCACTCCGTTTGTATACGAAAAAGGTTAGAGGAAATGGTGTCTGATTTAGAGAAAAAGGGCGTCATTAGATTGTCTAAAAGCCCTTGGCACAGTCCCATAGTGGTAGTTAAGAAGAAAGACGGAGATCTTCGATTGTGCGTGGATTTCCGCAAACTAAATTTGCTCACAGAAGGCGATAAATTCCCCCTCCCCATAATTGAAGATGTATTGTGTCACGTCAGCGGCGCTAAGTATTTTACCACTCTCGACCTCCTGGCGGGTTACCACCAGGTAGTCCTAGAAGAGAGGAGTAAAGTGAAGACCGCTTTTTCAGTAAATAATAAACTTTACGAGTCTAATCGTTTGCCTTTTGGGTTAAAAAACGCCCCCAGTCATTTTAGCAGACTCATGACAACCGTTCTCCTGGGCCTCATCGGTAACGCCATGTTAGTGTATTTAGATGATTTAGTCATAATCGGACAAACCTTTGAAGAACACGCCCGGAACCTCATTTCAGTTTTAGAAGCCTTAAGACAGAATAACCTGTGCGTGAAATTGTCTAAGTGTCAGTTTTTCAAAGCAGAAGTAGAATTTCTCTGGCACAAATTGTCATCCGCGGGTGTGGCAGAATTACACGATAAAGTAAGAGCCATTGAAAAGTTTGCACGGCCAAAAACGTGTAAAGATGTTAGATCATTTCTCGGACTTTGCTCGTATTACCGTAAATTCATTGAGAAGTACGCGGACATTTCCCGTCCCTTAGACAGGCTCCGAAATGCTCACCAGATTTGCTGGACGTCCGAGCACGAGACCGCATTCGTAGCTTTAAAGAAAGCCCTAATGTCCACTCAAGTACTCGCTTACCCTAAATTTGATCGGGCGTTTTACGTCACGTGCGACGCTTCCGACGTTGCGATCGGCGGAGTAATATCGCAGGACGATGACGAGAAGAGAGACCGCCCCATTAGTTTCGCTTCCCGGGCGCTCACCGACACTGAGCGGCGGTATTCTACCATCAAACGAGAGGCACTCGCTATCGTGTTCATACTAGAAAAGCATAAATATTTCCTACTTGGATATCTAGTAATAATTCGTAGCGATCATCTGCCGTTGAAGTACGTGTATGCAAACCCGCTAAATAACCAAAGGCTTTCCCGATGGCTGTTAAGACTTATGCAGTTTAATATACAGGGGTTTGAGTATGTACCCGGAAAAAGTAACAAAGTAGCAGATGCCCTGAGCAGGGGAGTGCGGGAAGCCCCCGCCCTGGCCATTACCCGTTCAATGAGGAACGCGGGCCATCGGACTGTGGACACGAACCGTCCTGCAACTGCGGGAGCCGATCCCGATTCCGCACACACACTCCTTCAGAGTGGTGGGGAAAAACATCCTTATAAGGTAACTAAAAGCATGAATGGGGGGAGCGAAGGTGAGCGAGGACCGAGTGAAAATTGCGAGACTGAGCACGAGAATGAGCGAGCGAGTATGAATGGGGGGGGGGGGCTTTTGTGGGTGGAATCGAGAGGAGCTCGTAAGGAAGCAGGACGAGGACACGTTGTGGGGAGGTAAAGAAACTCCTACAAGGAATAAATGGCGAAGTCCCTGTTAGAATTAGACGCCAAATAAAGTTATTCGTAACCGAAGGTGGAATCTTGTATAAGATGTTTAAGAGAAAAGACGAAGAGGGGGGATACGCGGCAGTACTCCCCGAGGAATTCCACCGTCACGCCCTCTTTCTGTGTCACACGAGTCCCGCAGCCGGCCATATGGGAATTGAGAAAACGTATCGGTTGCTAAGTACCCAATTTTATTGGAAAGGGATGTATAAGGACGTCGTAGAGTACGTAAAGAAATGCCACGTGTGCAATTGCTTCAAAAGACAGCCTAATACAGTTCCCCCTGCCCGGATTTGGCCGCGATGCAGTTTTAAATGGGAGAGAGCCCATTGTGATTTGATAGGCCCCTTACCCCGATCATATGATGGCTACTTATACATATTCGTACTCACAGACGAATGCACAAGATATACCTTCACGTATGCGATGAAGGATAAGAGCGCGGCTTCGGTCGCCGTTGCCCTGTACCAGTTCACATTAGTATTTGGATTCCCTCGAGAAGTCGTAACTGATAATGGACGCAAATTTATGAACGAAGTTTTCAAGGGGTTATGCGAGTTGGCACGAGTTCGCCATGCCGCGGTCCAAGCGTATCGGCCGCAAGCTAACGGGTTAGTAGAGCGGCGAAATGCCTCCATTATTACACTATTACGCCAACTCGCTGCCTCTGACCCCCAAGGATGGAACCTGCACCTGAAACAAGCGGAGCAGGCCCTGAATTTCGCATATCATAAATCCATCGGGGACTCCCCCTATTTCTTAGTGTTTGGGGAAGATCCCAAAATACCCTGGGACACCTTCGCCCCGCAAAAGCTCTTGCCTGTGTATGATATTGAGAGTCTTCGCACGTACGTGATAAATACCGCCAGAAAGACCTACGAACTTACGGCGGCCATCCTGGATAAACAGAAAGAGAGAGATGCAAAAGCGTATGATCTCAGGCATAGCACGAAGAAGCATGAAGTAAAAGTAGGCGACCGAGTCTACGTGAAAAATGTTAACCGCCAGCATAAAATGTCCCCCTTGTATCTAGGTCCATATTGGGTATTAGAGATAGCGCATGACAATATAACCCTTAGAGATTTATGCAGTGATAAAATTTGCCATTTTCATTCCAGCTTGGTCATAAAGAAAGAATGGGAGCTGACAAGAAATGACAACAAAAATGTTACACAGCCATTTCCCGTATTTGAAAGAATGGAAGTTGTCCCGGAAGACGAAGGAACAGGGGAGAAAACAGCACCCACATCCGCAAACTCCCGTAAAAGCTAGTCAGCCGGAGCCCTGAAGGCAAACCTTGGGCAGCATAAGAGCAGAAAGAATAATGAAATAAAAGGGGTGGTAAAAATAAAAGTACACCACCGTGCGTAAGTATGGGCAGACAGACAGAACGGTCTTATGGCGGACTTCCCCCGTTCTGAAGGAAATTCTGTTGCTTAGTAATTTACATAAGTCAAATTCGAGATAGTAAAAGTATATATATATGTTATGTTTGAATTGTTCATGTACAACTCCGTACGAGGTTATGAAACTTAAGCAAAATGCATTCTTTACTGTTGCTAATGAAATATACTTTTTGTTTTTATTATTGCATAAACAGAGATAGACTTTTTATATTCTTTGATACCCGTTCTTGTTATATAGTTTTTTGTATTGAAAAAATCTTTAAAATCTTAATTAAAGAGTTTTGAAAAGATTATCTAGAAATAATCATTGTTAATTACTGTTACTGTTATGAATTTAAAATTATAATTGAGCTAACTGAGATAATTAAGATTCTCAGAAATTATATGTTGAGTTTTAAATCTAAAATTAATGATATTTAAGTCATTATAAGATGTCTGTTAAGAAAAAGATATTTGTACTTTTGTTGATAGTAGTAGAGATATTGTCACACATGATTTTAATCTTTTGCTTTAATTTCATCAGTGTGTGTGCGCCCCGACTCAACCCTCTGATTTATAGCAAGAAAAGGATTGTCATTATAGACAAGGATGTGTATGCTGTTACAGTAAAGTCCTTAGCAATATTAAACAGAAAGGAATGGATTAATGCTTCGACATTTCTGCAGTTGTACACTAAGTTCTTTTTTCTTTTGTTTTCTGTTAATGAGGAATAAGAATAGCCCTCTGACAATAAACGTAAAACTCTATCGATAGTCATTCCTCACGTTTGTTCACTTTCATTTGTTTATTTATTATTTTATTATTAGAAATACTCTGCGACGATTTTTTATTTTCAGTACAGTTAAAGGAAGGAGGCCCATCTCATCTGACATGTGGGTGGAAACCGCAACGTATTTCAAGGTCGCCCAGTCTCTCTCTCTCTCTCTCTCTCTCTCTCTCTCTCTCTCTCTCTCTCTCTCTCTCTCTCTCTTACCTTTCACTCGACTCTGAGACTGACAGAGGCTCCTTCCGATACTACAAGAATGTTGCCGTCATTGATTCTTCTTTTTGTGTTTTTTTTCCAGCGAAGCTAGGCGATAATTGTGCCTACATTTTATTGCAGTCGATAGATTGTTGCATGCTGTTATTGCATAAATACTGATAAGACATCGGTACCGCCGTTTGCATAAATATTTTTGCCACATGTCGCAACTGTTTAGAGAATAGATAGAACTCCCATTGACAAATTGTGGAGCCAGCAAGTTGCCACTTATGCTCTATATATACATAGATTATGACAGCAGGAATTTAAATAGTAAAAGAGACTGTGTTAGAATGAGCATTACTATGAAATATAAGTATAGAACTTTGTTCTTACTTCTGAATGCCAGTCTCCATTGTATATATATTGATATTTCTGATTTAGTATATGTATTTTTTTTGTTTATTATTCTTATTTTGATCATGATTATTAGTAATGTTATTATGTTGACTGATATTGTTGCTATCTCTCAATGGCCTGTTGCTAACTATTATTTTTGAAATACAATCAGCAGTAATCTGATGATTTGTATCTTTTATCTGAATTCATACTTGATGTTATTGTAGCCACGGCTAATAAGAATGTTTCTTTAGTGGCTTTTCTCAGTATTTAATGATTGTTTTTATGACTATAGTAAAGTAATACTATGTATCAGTTACCCAGCTAAGTCCCGAATGTTTGGGAATCCTAATCTAATGTTGTAGGCAAATGTGCACATAAGGAATATGTTTCCAGGCAGCCCCGACCTGCAAGTTCTAAAAGTCTTTAGTTTTGTCCTCTCAAACAAGTCCCTGTTGCCCATTGAATAGAGATTGCAATCACTTGCAGTTGCAGGGGAGGCAAAGTATAGCCTCCGAGTACCAACGTATGGCCATTGTTGGTACCCTGAAGTCATAGGGAACCTTTCTTACAACTGTAGTAGTGACATAGGTTCAAATTTTCATCCCGAGGTCTGCTTCGAAGGTACGTGTGGATTGCAGTACTGAAGAGAAATCGCTGTGACGTTGCAGGTCTCCTACAGGGTGGTCTTAGTCAAGATCGGCCGAGGGTAGGACGAAAAAGCCAGGCTGGAGGGATTAGAAAGGTGCATCGATCGCTTCCTCTTTGTCTTGCCTATCTTGGAAAGAAGATAATTTATGGTAGTGTACGAACCTGGGCCTGCAGCGAAGACGGCGGGGGAGTGAAAAAAACGAAGAGAGAGAGAAACCGTGGAATCACGCCTAGCAAGAATTTCATGAGCAAGGGAAAGAGAAAACAAAAGTCTTTAATATCCTAAAAACACTCTAAAAAGCCATGTAAACGAATTGATGAAATCCCAGAAAGAAAAAAAAAAAAATCCCTATACATGTCCAAACCTTAGTGAAGAGAGAAAGAAGGGTATTTAAAAATCCCTTATTAGTTGTTGGAAAGAACAACCCACGCTTTAGAACTGAAAGAAAAAAATGGGAAAGAAAAGGTCCCCTTTTATTATTTGTTTTACCTAGTTTTAAGATAATTTTAAGCGACAACTCAGAGACTCCTTTAAAGATAGTTTTTGAATAAGTGCCTTTGATGAATTGTATGATTTGCACCGATAGTAATAAGTTGTCTTCTGCTTAAATAATATTAGTGTTTTGCTTTAGCATTATCATTGTTTGAATCATGATTTAATCTTTGTGTTCATTAAGTTCTCATACCAGTTTGTCTCTGAATAGGAATTGCACATTGGGATGATGAATGTTTTCTGACTTTTCACATCGTAACCAATATTTTGTTTCAGGAGTAGTTTTTTAAGGCCTAATTTTAAGACAAATCAATGCCCCATAGTAACGATAGGAAGTTTCCATTTATGTTATTGTCTATCGCATTTTAAATGTTCGTACATACTAATGTTCTACATGATTTATCTTTTTACTGTAGCTAACCAACTTTTGTAAATCTTTTGAAAAAGGAGAGAAGTAGACACAGTAACGTCATGATCTAAACTAACTTGTGATCTTAATTAGTGTTTGATAATGATTAGTTACACACTGAAATCCTTATGATTAAGGTTAATTTTATTTGTTGAATATAGGAATGTTTGTACTAAAGATTGTTTAGTGTTCATAGAACTAGGAATTCTTAGAAAATAGCTTAAATAATTTGGCCCCATTTCTATTGTAAACTAATGTTAGCTAGGATATGTCCAAGAGCTCTCGAAAAATTATCCCATGCTTCAACTGAAATAAGAGATATTTCAGTTTTGGTTGGGAGGGATGTCGTATGACTTCCGTCATGCTGAAGCCAGTCCGTCATGCTGAAGCCAGAATCTGAAACTTGTAACAAATCTTGAGGGGTAACGGTTGGTCGAGGGCACAGATATTTTATTACATGCCCTCACTTTTATTGAGTTTTGGGTGCTGACCATGTTTTCCCTTGGGACCACCAAGATTTGTGGCTAGGCACCTGGAACTAACCGCTGGCGCCATGCACCCCCCAAGAGGCCTAAAGGATAAGGGACCCTCGGTCCTCGAAAACACCACAAGTCGTGAAGAGAAACATGAGAGGCTAGAAGTCAAGGGTGAAATAGAATACTCTCCCAATTGTTTTCTGCGGTACAGCCAATGTTTGTAGAAAGTGTCAAGGAGATATATGACCGGACCCATGAGACTTGGCATCCGACATGGAATGCCTGAGGAGGGTGAGAAAGGCCAAGAAGTTAGCCAATTCCTAAACCACAAGAAACACAAACATTTAACCCGTACGTATGTACATGCCCTGGAGAGATACCCAATAGCCACGCTCTGACCTGGAACTTTTCCGTTCTATAGGTTTGTTGAAATAGCCCCTCCCCGAAATAGGGAGGGACTCCACTTCGAACCTGGCGTTGATTTGCAGGACTGGATGTCACTTGAGTTCATTGGCAGGATTGGATGTCAAGCCACGCCCTGCCCCGGGGGTATTTCAAGAACCACCCAGGGCAGACACGGTTAGTTAGAACTTTGCCCGGGGCACGAATAGATCATAGATTGTGATAGTCATAGGGTGGGGGCATTGAGTCGTCGAATGTGTTGTACTCTAGAATAAATTAAGATAAAGGAATCACCGCTTGTCCATTCTTACCTTGTACCCGTCTGGCATTAATAATTATAACGTAGTGATTAACTTTACGACACTCTCCCATCCATGAGGTGGGAGGAGGGGTAGCCATTAGGAGACTAAAACAGAAAATCAAGGATTTAGAGGCAATGGTTATAAGCCTGATGATAAAAATCGGAATATGGCTAGAGAAATGAAAGAGAATGAAACACTCAGAGAGGAAATAAGACTTTTGGAGGAAGCAAATAAAGCACAAGGGCAGGAGAGAAAGGAACTAGAAAAACGAATAAAGAAGCTGGAAGGGGAAAAGAGTGAATTAGAAACCAGAATTTCTAAACAAGAAGATAAATCAAACAGCTGAATGACAACCTAAATGAATTAGATGTTAGTTCACTGCTCTTTTTTGAGAGAGACGAGATTGCAGCTTGGAATGTCCAAATTAAGGAAAACATTGAACAGTTTAGAAAAGGGTTCCAGGAGCTGAAAATGGAACATGATGCCACGAAAACTTCCTTTGCTGATGCACTAAAGGGGAATGTGGCAGTAAAAGAGGCTGTAAAGGTGGTGGCACTGGAAAACATACAAACAGTTGACTATAAAGAGACAGTAATCAAAAGAATTAAAAACGTTGTGATGGAAAGGGCAAATCCACTGATTAAACTGGCACTTGATAAAGAGAGGACAGTGGTAATCATAGGCATAAGCAAATCGCAGGAGCCAACATGGCAGGGGAGACTTGAAGAAAATTAAGCTAGGGTTGTAGACCTGATAAGAAAGCTTGGAGTAATTTGTGGTCATGAGGATATTGTAAACATTCACAAACTAGGCAAATATTCGAGGGAAGGAAAGCAGAGACCAACAACAGTAACCATTGAGAGAGGGGAAACATGTAAGGAAATATTGTTGAGGGAAAAAGTCTAAAAGACCTTCAAGAATTCAAATAAGTGTTCATTAGACGATACAGAACACAGGAAGAGATGGGAAAGATAAAAAACTTGTTGCATGAGGCAAGAAGGTTAACTGAGGAAAGAAATGAAGAAGAAGAAAAATTTTCATTTCAGAGTTCTTCCAGACAAAAGGGAGATAAAGAAGATAATGACAGAAGATTAGGGGATGGGGCCTCATTATGATTGTTATAAACAAATGCTGATGGATTAGCTGGTAAGGCGGTAGAATTAAAAGATAGGATTCACAACAGTAAGTCAGATATAGTAGCAATTACAAAGACTAAGTTGAGTGAGGACATAAACAGTGTCACAGTTTTTCCTAAGGGCTTCAGAATATTAGGGTTGAAAGATCTAAGAGGACTGGTGGAGGGATAGCACTGCTCATAAGTGAAATGATTCAAGTTGAAAAAATAAACTTGCTATAGAAAGTGAGTTCAAGGAATTTCTTGTTGCTCGCATAAATACTGGGTCAGAGAGCATTATAATAACTGTTGTATATAACCCACAAAGGAATCAGAATAGGCTAGAAATTTATGAGGAAAGTCACATAGGTACTATTGAAGTCATAAACTCAGTTGTTAACATGTAGGATTTTGATTATGGGAGATTTTAATCATAAAGAGATAGATTGGATAAATCTTGACCCACACAGTGGTGAGGACTCATTCAGAAGATTCCTAGGTTGCGTACAAGGGAATTTCCTACACCAACATGTAATGGAACCAACGAGGGCCATGGGTGGGGATGAGCCATCACTACTTGATCTAGTATTCATAGATAATGTGTTGCATATTGAAAAAATTTAGTATGAACCACCAATTGGAAAGAGTGACCACTGTGTGTTGTTGATGGAGTATATCATTGAAGATACTCTGCCTGAGAGTAGAGGCACTGAAGACATGAGGAACTATCCGAAAGGAGATTACATCAAAATGAATGAGCTTTTTGCAGTTAATGACTGGAGAACCTTATTTTACAACAAATCTGTACAAGAAATGTATGACATCTTTAGTGAGAAATATGGGAAGATAGTAGATTGCTGCATACCTTTCACCAAAGTAGGTGTAATTCATGCCAGAGAGAAATTGTTCGATAATGAGTGTAAAAGAGCTAAGGAGTGGAGAGACAAATGCTGGAAAAGGTATAGGAGGAGAAAAAACATAAATGCCTGGCAAACCAACAAAAGAGCAAGAAATGACTACCTAAGTAAAAGAAGAGCGGCAGAGAGAGAGACTATGAGAGGGTCATTACCAGGAAGGCTACAGAAATTCCCAAACTTTTCCACAGCTTTATCAGAGGAAAACTGAAGGTAAAAGAACAGGTTTTAAGGCTAAAGAGAGAGGATGGAAGCATCACTGAGACGGATGAAGAGATCTGCAAAGAACTGAACAAGGAGCTTCAGTCAGTATATACAGTAGAAAATACCCCACCCCCTCAGATTGCAGAGTAAGAAGCTCAAAAGCCAGTATTAGAGAGCATCAACCTTACAGCCACAGAGATATACAAAGCACTGATGGAGTTAGATGTTTATAAAGCTACAGGTCCTGATGACATATCCCCTCATGTACTTAAAAAATGCACAAACTCAATATTAGTGGCACTAAGTATCATATTTAAAAAGTCACTGGAGTCAGGGGAGATTACAAGATGCTGGAAACAAGCAAAAGTGATACCTATCTTCAAAAAGGGAAGGAGGGATACGGCTCTGAACAACAGACCAGTTTCCTTGACCAGCATAGTTTGCAAAGTTATGGAGAAACTACTAAGGAAACATATCTCTCTTCACTTGGAATCCTTCAACTTTTTGTCAGTGAGGCAACATGGCTTCAGAGAAGGTAGATCAACAGTAACAAACTTATTAGAATTTTATGATGAGGTAAGCCGAATCTTACAGGGAAGAGAGGGCTGGGCAGATTGCATATTCCTAGACTTCCAGAAAGTGTTTGACACTGTTCCACATGGGAGACTTATTAGGAAGCTGCAAGCAATGGCTAGAATAGGTGGAAATGCCTTGAAATGGATAAAAACTTACTTAGAAGGAAGGGAACAGAGGGTTTGAGTAAGACACTCAGTGTCTGAATGGAGAAGAGTTAGTAGTGGAGTTCCACAGGGTTCAGTTTTAGGGCCACTTTTGTTCCTTGTATATGCAAATGACCTAATAGAGTCTGTAAATTCATTCATGAATATGTGTGCAGATGATGCAAAGATTGTGAAGAAAGTAGGAAACAAGAACAATGGTAGAGAACTTAAGGAAGATCTAAATAGTCTGCACAAGTGGTCAGAAAAGTGGCTAATGAAATTCAATACTTCAAAATGCAAGGTAATGAGAATTGGTACAAGTGCAAGGCCCAAGCTTAACTACTCAATGGCTGGAGTACAACTTCAAGAGACAAAAAATGAGAGAGATCAGCTACTCTACGGTATTACCAAACCTATTTTCACCAAATTCCCTTCTGAACCTAAATTTATCAAGCTTAAATACATTACCCATTACGAGTTCTGGTTTGATCATGAATTTTTAACCTTTATTAATATCACCCATGTTAATCCCTTCAAACCATTTATACACCTCAATCATATCCCACCTAACTCTGCGCCTCTCTAGAGAATGTACATTAAGTTTTTTTAATCTGTCATATGGTAGATTTAGGCATTGAATATTTTTTTTTATTTTCATTTTTAGTCTTGCTTTGGTTATTTATAATTTTTATTTTATCTCTGTTTACATATGCAGTTAGAGGTTCGTTCTCCTGCATCCTCCTCCTCTTCTACTGCATAAGTTACTTGCTCACGGCCACCATGCATGTCCCCGTGTACTGTATGACTGTTGCCCACTGCATAATAGAGTACAGTACAGTAATGTATGTTAATTTCTAGCTGTAAAGTGAATATGAATATCTTTTGTGTACTCTTAATAATAGATACAAGGCTTTCTGCTTTGTTATGCAGTAGTAAAATAAGTTTTTTTACTTATCTTATATCTTTGGCATGGTGTGCCTATGTAAGGTTTAGAACGTATCTATGCCCTTTATAATTGTTTCCTATGGAAAATGACTCGTTTTTTCACGCGATTTTCCATTTACCCAACACTTCTGAGAACCTATCTAGGCGTTATTCTGAGAACTAGGTGTATATATATATATATATATATATATATATATATATATATATATATATATATATATATATATATATATATATATATATATATATATATATATATATATATATATAGTTTGAAAATGTAAATTTACGTTGCTTGCTGTTATTTATAATGTACAGGGTGTTTTTTTAACAGTGCAGGGAGGGTTTATACAGTATATAAATGTAAAAATAATTGTAAAATACCTATGTACATGAGTATGTCATGTAATTGCCACTTCATTCACCGTAATTTTATCTATCACTTTCATATAAATTTACGTTGCATGCTGTTATTTATGAAGTAAAGGGTGGTTTGTTAACAGTACAGGGAGGGTTTATACAGTGTAAACGTAAAAATAATTGTAAAATACCTATGTACATGAGTATGTCATGTAATTACCACTTCATTCACCGTAATTTTATCTACCACTTTCATGTAAATTTTCGTTGCTTGTTGTTATTTATAATGTAAAGGGTGTTTTTTTAACAGTGCAGGGAGGGTTTATACAGTACGTAAACGTAAATATAATTATAAAATACCTATGTACATGAGTATGTCATGTAATTACCACTTCATTCACCGTAATATTATCTATCACTTTCATGTAAATTTACGTTGCTTGCTGTTATTTATAATGTAAAGGGTGTTATTTTAACAAAGCAGGGAGGGTTTATACAGTACGTACACGTAAAAATAATTGTAAAATACCAAAGTGCATGAGTATGTCATGTAATTACCACTTCATTCACCGTAATTTTATCTATCACTTTCATGTAAATTTACGTTGCTTGCTGTTATTTATAATGTAAAGGGTGTTTTTTTAACAGTGCAGGGAGGGTTTATACAGTACGTACATGTGCATGAGTATGTCATGTAATTACCACTTCATTCACCGTAATTTTATCTATCACTTTCATGTACATTTACGTTGCTTGCTGTTATTTATAATGTAAAGGGTGTTTTTTTAACAGTGCAGGGAGGGTTTATACAGTACGTAAACGTAAAAATAATTGAAAAATACCTATGTACATGAGTATGTCATGTAATTACCAATTCATTCACCGTAATTTTATCTATCACTTTCATGTAAATTTACGTTGCTTGCTGTTATTTATAATGCAAAGGGTATTTTTTTAACAGTGCAGGGAGGGTTTATACAGTACGTAAACGTAAAAATAATTATTCTTTGTCTCTATATCTTGACTTAAATGTACAAAATATTGGTAAATTTTATGGATATTGTCAAGATTAATGACCTGCTGTAAGTTTAATTATGATATTCTTACCTTATTGTTTTCATTGTAATTTATCCGAGATATTTTGATATAATCACCTTTACGGGATTGGATTTTTGGCGAATATCTAAATGTACAAGGTCTTTCAATGCTAGTCATCTTATAAGGAGTAAGATTGCGAGATCAAACTTCATGGAATACATAGAAACTTTAGTTACAGGTGGAAAGCCTATGTCTCTTTGCTAGAACAGACTAAACAATCTTCATGGAGTATTTCTCAGTGTTAATGCGCTTGGGTTTTTCTGGACGAGATAGTGAAACGTGCATATCAAACACCGTAGAGTGTTGATATATATATATATATATATATATATATATATATATATATATATATATATATATATATATATATATATATATATATATATATATATATATATATATATATATATATATATATATATATATATATATATATATATGTAATGTGCTTATTTGATAATATATACCGTATATTTCGGTGTATAAGTCGGCCTACAGATAAGTCGACCCAAAAATGAGAGTAATTTTTGATGATATTTGCTAATATCTGAGGTATAGGTCGACCTCTAAAATACAGAACTCGCCTACCGTAAATTATCGGCTAGCCTAAGCAGCAGTGTAAAAGTTGAAATACGAAACTCGCCTAAGTTATAGGCTAGCCTAAGCAGCAGTGTAAAAGTTACCATATATAAAACACCGGGCATTAATTAAAGACTACCGGTATGTTATTACAAACGTTGTTCTACTTACAATATGAAATAATATATAAGGTAGTATTAATATAAATCTCTATAAAAATGACGAAATAGATTCATTTCTCCGCACGATCGTAACATAAACAAAAGTGTGTTCATATGGGTGAATTATTCGAAACGTTCCAAGCAGCTGACAAGCTCATTATAGCAACTAACAGATGATGATGATTGTAGCAATTTTGAAGGTTTTTAAATTAATAAAACATATTGCATACTTTTTATTGTAATTTATTTTAGTGAGAAATAAAGATCTGATGTTATCCTAGATGTTGTTATTTAACATTTCTGTGGTCAAAAAAGGGTTGGTGTGAACGCACTTATACCGTAAATTGTTTTGTTTCGTCAGCGATCAGCTGATCGGAAATTTTACAAATGGCTGCATGATGTTTACATTGTTATGGTCTTTTTCCTTTGATTAATAGCATTTTGTGGAATTTTAAGGTAATGGTAGCTCTATTACATTATTAAGTGTCGAATCAGAATGTGAATTGATTAAAATACAAGTATTTACATTAGTAGCTACATGTATTTACATCGATAGTTACCACACCGAGGCTGTCGTCGGTATTAGCCTTAGGTTAGGCCTGATTTCCTGCACCAATATGTCACAAGATTTCAAGGTTTGCTTTTTGTGATTGTTATATAAGTCGACCCTCAATTTTGGGCTGATTTTTGGGGGCTAAAACATCGACTTATACACCGAAATATACGGTATATATATATATATAATATATATATATATATATATATATATATATATATATATATATATATATATATATATATATATATATATATATATATATATATATATATATATATATATATATATATATTATATATATATATATATATATATATATATATATATATATATAGTTTTGGGGTGTCTAAATGTGCGTGGTTGTAGTACGATAGAGAGCAAAAGATGTGAGATTGGATATATGTTTGGTAAGAGGAGGATGGATGTATTGGCATTGTGAGACGAAGATGAAAGGAAAAGGAGAAGTGGCATTTGGTGATGTGACGGGTAGGGTGTCTGGGGTTGAAAGGGGGAGAGCGAGAGAAGGTGTGGCATTATTGCTGAGTGAATGGATGGTAAATCAGGTAGTGGAATGGAAAGAAGTGTCATCTAGGCTGATGTGGGTGAGGGCTAGGATAGGAAGGGAATGTTGGGCTTTTGTTAGTGCGTATGGGCCAGGATGTGAGAGAAGTGAGTGTGACAGAGTGTTTCGCTCAATGTCAACAGAGGCTGTTAGATACCTTATTAAATACAATGAGTAACATAACTGTTATTTTCTAACTAAAAAAATTAATTCCCACTTCTTGACTTTTGAGATTATGATTATTTGCAATTTGTATTTTTGCTTATAGCTAATTTTAAATAGCTTAGTTACTCTTCCTGTACGTGTAGAAGTATAGCCCCAATATAAATGCTGCCCCTATTTTTCTGCCTGCTCAGGGCCAAGAAAATTATAAAGAAGAAGAACCAGTAACTGAACTTTTCATTAGTATTCTCGTTTTATGTTCGTATTACTTACGACATTTTATTTGTGGGTACTGCCATATATGCGCTCATACGCAGGCACGACCACTATACTGTACTTGATTGTACTCTCAGGCACTGGGTGCTAGTCGGTAAAATTCGTTGTTACTCATTCCTTTCATTTGCACCATAACTGCAGGTACTGCCACGTATTGCTGTTAAGCAGGCACGACTGCCATTCTGTATTACCAGTGTTTCATACACTGTTTTGCAACATATTGTTGCTGTTGCACTCGATTGTGTTGCTCATTCCTTTCATTTGCACAATAACCGCAGGTACTGCCCCATATTGCTGTTAAGCAGGCACGACTGCCATTCTGTATTACCAGTGTTTCATACACTGTTTTGCAACATATTGTTGCTGTTGCACTTGATTGTGTTGCTCATTCCTTTCATTTGCACAATAACCGCAGGTACTGCCCCATATTGCTGTTAAGCAGGCACGACTGCCATTCTGAATTACCAGTGTTTCATACACTGTTTTGCAACATATTGTTGCTGCTGCACTTGATTGTATTTTGAGTCACTTTTATGGTGAGATTTTGAGATCACTTTTACATTTAAGTTTGAACTGTGGTGTTGAATTTTTTTTCTCTCCTTGGTGTTGTGTGGTTCTATCATTTTTTTTCCTACTACTGTACTGTAGAGATTTGTTTTTTTTTGTGGTTGTTTTGGCATTTCGTTATTGACTGTTCAGGAAACAAACATGGAAACCATCAAAACATTCGATGAGGAGCGTTACCTAGACATACTGATGGCTAGGGGTGAGAGATATGGGTTTTCCCCAAGACAGGAGCTCTTCGAATGGGCTCATGAGAGGATGGTCGAACGCCGAGATAAGCTGGAGGCACAGGCACAAGCACGTGAGGAGGCACAAGCACAACGTGAGGAGGCACAAGCACAACGTGAGGAGGAACAAGCACAACGTGAGGAGGCACAAGCACAACATGAACATGAGCTTGCCCTTGCTCGGCTTCGAGCGGAAATCCCAGACAGTAGTCCTTTATCCGGAAATAGAGATTACAGGAACGGGAAGCACAAGAGCCCCTCGCAGAACTTCAATCGTCCAGCTCCTCCTCCTCACACTCCTAAGCCTTATTACGGCCATGCACCCACACTCAAGAAGGATGACCCGGTAAAACCTAAGCCTCAGCAGTTAAGAGGCAAAGGCCATTACTCTGCTCCTCCTTCCCAGGGTTTTCAGCCAAACTCTAAGAGCCACCACGCTCCCTCACACAGCGGCGGCCCACATAGCCGTCTGGCCACTCACTTAGCCCATGTTGTGGAAACAGGGCCAGAAAGGGCCAATGAGGAGAATGCCGAGGAACCACCACACAAACTTGCCAATGTGGAATTCATCGAACATGATGATCTGGAAATGATCCCAAAATGCCTAGAAACCATAAATGGTGTGGAAGCTGAGATAGCCCTTGACACAGGGGCCACTGGCATACTTGTTGACGAGAGAATTGTCAGGGATGAAGATTTTACCAGCAAAGTCGTTCGGGTGCGGGTTACTGAAGGAACACCCCAAATACGACGCTGCTGTGTCATTAACCTGGATTGCAAATACTACAAGGGAAAGGCCCCAGCTGTGGCAATGATTAGGCTTATGTACCCTGTCTTGATGGGTCGTGCACTGAACCTAGTTCCTACTTTCCAGGCCAACCTCTACCATAAGGACATTTCTCGTTATAACTTCCCTCGGGGGAAGTCACATGAAGCCATTTCAGCAGCAACTCCTGGCCTCGATGCCAAGAATATAGACGATTCTCCGACTGACTCCGTTGAGTCTGCCGCAGTTAGTAAACGTAATGTGGAACGCAGAGAGTTTCCCCCTCCTTTACCAGATGATGCACCTCTCGAGCCATTGAAGTCCCGTCCAGACTTTGCCAAATTGCAGCAAGACTGCCCCAGCCTCAAACGCTGGATGCAGCAGGCCACCGAGGGAAGGACCTTCACAGTGAGAGGAGGAGGCCAGATCACTTATGCCCTTGAAGATGGAGTACTTCGTAGGCATGTGACTAAAGGTGGCCACACCTTTAAACAGTTGGTGGTGCCCGCTTCGTTGCGCCGCCAGGCTATGTATGTGGCACACCATTTACCTCTGAGTGGACACAGAGGCAAAGCAAAAACTCGGTATGTCCTTCAGAAGGCTTTTGCATGGCCAAACATGTACACCGAGGTAGACCGATATGTAGGCTCCTGCCTTGTCTGTCAATCCACCTCAACGGCACCGGTACCGAAAGTTCCCATGGGGATAACTAAGCTCTCAATGGAGCCCATTTCCAATGTTGCTATTGACATACTAGGTCCTATTAATCCAACTTTGTCCACGGGGAAACAATTCCTCCTGGTATATGCTGACCTGGCAACAAGGTACCCAGATGCAGTGCCACTGCCTTCTATCACAAATGAAGCAGTTGCTCAAGCCCTTTTTGAAATGTGCTCCAGGGTTGGCTTTCCTGAGCAGGTCACTTCTGACAATGGAAGTCAGTTTACAAGTAGGCACTTTGAGGCTTTCTGTAACCTTTTAGAAATCAAGCACATTCGTACGAGTGTCTATCATGCCCAATCAAATGGAGCATGCGAACGCTATAACGGGACATTGAAGCGATGTTTGCACAAGCTAGTGATAGATATGCCTAGGCAGTGGGACAAGTACGTCCCTGCTGCACTTTTCTCCTTCAGAGACACGCCCCACGACACTACTGGATACTCGCCTTTCGAGATGATTTTTGGTCATAAGGTCAGAGGCCCAGTAGAATTCTTGGCAGAATGTTGGGATTCACCTACCATCGAAGATGACGATAGGGACGTTCATGAGTATATTTTGAAGTTTTCGTCTCACCTCAAAAAGGCATGGAAAACTGCACAATTAGCCATTAAGGGTCACCAGCAGACTGCCAAGCTCCTCTTTGACAAGCGTGCGCGGCGTCGTGCCCTGACACCCGGAGATCGAGCTCTGTTACTTCTTCCAACAGATACCCGCAAGCTAATGCTACGCTGGAAAGGACCGTACACTGTGATACACCGGGTGACCCCTGACAATTATGTGCTAAATGTTGATGGCATTAACCGGAAATACCACATTAACCAGCTGAAGCTTTATCGTGAGGACCCAGAGGCCCACAGGGATCCTGCGCTGGCACTCCCAGCAACCCCTATAGATGCCTCCAGCATCAACAGAACCTCCGAGGCTGCAGCAACACAGGTGCTCCATTATAGCCACCCCTTACTTCCTATATTGGAATACTCCACCCTTGCAGTGGAGACAGACTTACGGGAGTGGAGTTTTTCTGAAGAAGCCCCTCTGGCTGCAGCCACCGCTCTTGCAATTGAAGACATAAGCTTAGCTTTTGATGATGGTAAGGATCCTGCCATTCCCACACACCGAAAAGAAAGTGTGAGTAATTGTATTATTAACTCCAGACTGCAACCGAGTCAACGGGAACAGCTGAACAAGCTATTTGAGGACTATGAGAACGTCTTCAACGACCTCCCAGGCATTACCACTACCCTTGAGCATCATGTCAGACTGACTGACCCAGAGCCATTTCGGCATTCCTATGGTCTTCCCCACCAGCTGTCCTTACGGCTGAAGGAAGATCTTGACACTTGGGTCCGCCTCGGAATAGTTGAAAAGAGCATTTCGCCTTGGTGTTCGCCGTTACTGGCAGTGCGTAAGCGAGATGGCAGTCACAGGTTCTGCCTTGACTGTCGTAAGCTTAACTCCCGTACCATCTTTGATGGAGAGCCCATTGCTGACGCCGAGCATATTTTCTCATTGCTTTCTCAAGCCCGTTACCTGTCCAAGTTGGATCTGGCCAGTGGATTTTGGCAAGTTCCGTTGAGCGAGACTACCAAGCCTCTTACAGCTTTTTCCACAAGATATGGTCTATATCAGTTCAGGGTCATGCCTTTTGGTATGGTAAATGCCCCTGGCTGCTTCAGCAGACTCATGAGGATAGTACTACGAGATCTCGAAAATGTTTCATGCTTTATAGACGACATCCTGGTGCATTCTCAGGATTGGTCATCGCACCTCGAGACTCTCCGCAGAGTTCTCACTCGTCTGAACCAGCATGGACTTCACTTAAAGCCTTCCAAATGTGAGATTGGTTTCACACAATTGCAGTATCTCGGCCACGTGGTTGGAGAAGGAGTTATGTCCCCTATACATGACAGGGTACAAGCTATCAAGGATATGGAGAAACCTGCTACTGTC
Source organism: Halocaridina rubra (assembly GCA_037179515.1). Taxonomy (NCBI): domain Eukaryota; kingdom Metazoa; phylum Arthropoda; class Malacostraca; order Decapoda; family Atyidae; genus Halocaridina; species Halocaridina rubra. The sequence continues at coordinate 21,101 of JAXCGZ010015790.1, read as the reverse complement.
ACTCAACTGAGGTCATTCCTGGGTAGTGTCGGCTACTACCAACGGTCCATTCCACACTTTAATACTATCGCTGCCCCTTTGCAGCAACTGACCTCCTCGAAGCAAAGTAAATCCTCCCCTGTCAAATGGACAGATGAAGCGGAGAGAGCATTTTTCAAGCTCCGAGAAGCATTGGCAGGTGAGCCAGTATTACAACTAGTAAACCCTGATTTTCCATTTATCTTGCAGACCGACGCCTCAGACGAAGGCCTGGGTGCCGTGCTCTTGCAAGCCCGATCAGACAACTCAGCAGAAGTAGCTCCAGTGCGATATGCAAGCCGCAGGCTTCGCCCTGCAGAGCGAAATTACTCCACTGTGGAGAAGGAAGCTCTAGCTGCATATTGGGCCATAAAGAATTTGAAGTCCATCTGTATGGCCAACATTTTACACTGAGAACCGACCACCGACCTCTCCTATATTTACAGACTGCAGACAAGCTAAATCCTCGTCTGAAAAGGTGGGCACTTTACCTGAATCTTTTTAAATTCACTGCCCAACATGTTCATGGCAAGGACAATGACCTTGCTGATCTACTAAGTCGACGGTCGTTACCCTCAAATGAGGAAGCTGGTGCTGTTAGCCTAAATTTGGCTAGTCAGTAAAGATTACTTCTCTAATGTGTTGTTTATTTTTATGTTTATCTTTTATGTCTTTAATACTGTACTGTACTTGTTTATTTTAAGCGTACCAACGTTATTCCAAATGGAAGACGAAAAAGATGAAGAATAATTTTCTGATCGTAGTTTTATATTTCCCTTTGTGGGACTTTGAAAGCCAGAACTTGGCAGAAACATTTTAGTTTAGTGTTGAATAGCTGAAACTGTTTTAAATCCAGTCGCCAATGTTAGTGACGACGTGGTTCAAATGTTTAATTTGCGTATACTGTATTTTATTTTGTATATTATATTATTGCCTTCTTGCATGTGAAGCATTCATAAATTTAAATACTGATATCCACTGATATCTAGTTGTGATTTAATTTTCTTTAAATTTGAATTTGATCACATTTCTTTTATGTTTTGCCTGTCATTTAATGTTTTGTTTACTTTTACTAATAGTATGATATGTTCCAGTGGTGGATCCCATTCTTATTATTCATTTGTCCTTGTCCATGAGAAGGATATCTCATCCCTCATAATAACACTGAAGTCACCGTAACTTCCTCTGTTCTTTTTTCGCCTTCTGTAGTAGAATTTTGCTAAATCAATATTCTCTAGAAAGGGCCTTTGTGACAGAGTGTTTCGCTCAATGTCAACAGAGGCTGTTAGATACCTTATTAAATACAATGAGTAACATAACTGTTATTTTCTAACTAAAAAAATTAATTCCCACTTCTTGACTTTTGAGATTATGATTATTTGCAATTTGTATTTTTGCTTATAGCTAATTTTAAATAGCTTAGTTACTCTTCCTGTACGTGTAGAAGTATAGCCCCAATATAAATGCTGCCCCTATTTTTCTGCCTGCTCAGGGCCAAGAAAATTATAAAGAAGAAGAACCAGTAACTGAACTTTTCATTAGTATTCTCGTTTTATTTTATTTGCTTCCACTTGTTGCACCTAAAAATACTGTCCCTCCCTTGCATCTCTGCTATAATTGCCTGCCAGGGACCACCACTAAAATAAAAATTAAAATGAAATCAGAACCAATTACTGCTCTGAGAATGTCTCCTACAGATGACGTCACGAAGCCCCACGAGGAGACGCTCTCCTTTTGCGCCAAGACTGCCCAGAGGCAACATGTCGCCTGGGTGGTCCAAGTTTATTTAAAATCATTTTACGTGGCATCTTCACAGGAATTCATCTAGCACAACAAGGAATTCATCTGGCACAACAAGGTGAGGGATAGTGTATGGTAAAGCTCGTGGGTCAAGCAAATTGGTTTATTTTCGAGAATTAGTTACATTCGTTACTGGATAAATCTTATGGATTTCTATTCTCAGATTCCATTCCAAGTCACACGAAATTTTGTAGATTACCACACTGGAATCTCACATGCCAAAGTTAATTCCTTAACCTGTAAATTACAGCTGGTATATAGTGCTGAGAAGTTTCTTTTCACTGAATGTGATAAACGAAAATCTCATCCTCTGAAGACTAGTTATGAGCCCGTAAAAATCTCTCTCTCTTCCTAATAAATTCTAATTTCATTTCACCCCTTTCTATCATCGTAAATAAAGTGTTTTTTTTTTACTTCAAAAACTCGTCAGTAAAGCTATTTGCCAAAAAGCCAAATTGCAAATATTCAAAAGGTAATTTTTCCCAGTTGGCTATGCAAATATTTCTTGTTAACCACATTTTAATGAATGCATACCATATTTATCTTGCTAATTCTTCATATGTTGGGGATAAAGTGTTTTGAGTTATAAGTTGCAAATACCTCAAAAGGTGGTTTTGCACCCCTTTTTTTTATTGCAAAGTTCTTGATAACTAAAAGTGAATGAATACTGTATTTATCTCGTAGATTCTTCCTTTACCCTAAATAGAGTGTTTTACCATATTAATTTCATATCCGGAATAAGCATTGCAACTTTTGTGGTTGCCCACAATTTAAGGAATACATACAGTACTGTATTTGTCTTGCTTATTCTTCATTTATTGTGAATATATTATTTTCTTTAAAACCAGTAAAGAATTAATGTTTTGTATGCTATTATGGTAGCATAAATATATCTGGTTAGCTGTGAATAACCTATATATATTCATAAATATTTCTGGTTAGCTGTGAATAACCTATATATATTCATCCAGTAGAATGACATTGGAAACTCATTATATGTGTGCTCATGCTTTCAGTTTCCCATTATAAACTGTGTCATTTCTGTTTCTGAAATTGCAGTGTCCTGTATTCTACTCTGCCTGTGTGACAGAGGTAATCATCGAGTTGAGGCCAAAGTCTTGGCATACGTCCGTGGTGCCGGGAAACGAACTCATACTCACCTCCTCCGGGATTCGAGGCAGCATTTCATAAAGTTTAATTTGAGAAATTTAATTCAATTCTTTTAATGTCATTGCATTTCCAAAATTAAAAGAAAGTTGAATTCTGAGTTTCATTTAACCGACCAAGGGTATTGAAGATAGGGTGTGCAAGTACAAATATCTGTCCTGTCTGTTTGTGAGCTCTTAACCGAGCTCGGTACTTTGAGTCCCCTTAGTAAAACAGAATCTTAACACTCTAGCATCATCATTTAAAAATTAAAACCCCCACAGTGAGGAAGAGCGGGATGAATTCTGGAATGAGTTAACTAGATGTGTGGATGGTCTGAGTAGAAGGAACTATGTAGTTGTGTTGGGTGACTTGAATGCCAGAGTGGGTGATGGAGAGATAGAAGGTGTTGTAGTAAAGTATGGGGTACCAGGTGGGAATGAGAGTGGCGAGAGACTGTTAGATATGTGTGTGGAGCAAGAGTTGGTGATAGGTAATAGTTTATTTAAGAAGTTAATAAATAAGTATACATGGATGAGAGTGGCAAATGGAAGAGTGAAAGAAATAGCATTGATGGATTATGTGTTGGTAGCAAAGAGCATGATTGGTAGAGTGAAAGATGTACATGCATTCAGGGGTGTGGCTGCTTTGATGTCTGATCATTTTTTGGTTGAAGCAAAAGTGGTAGTAGCATAAGAGTGGGGAAATAGTGTGGGGGGATGTAGAAGGGAAATAGTGAAGGTGGAAGAGTTGAAAAAGCCAAAGAAGAGACAGGAATATCAGGACAGGTTGAGAGTGGCATATGACAGGGTGAAAGAAAGAGAAGTTGGGGAGTTAGGGGAGGAATGGGGGTTGATGAAAGAATGTTTTGTGGGACATGCAAGTGATGTGTGTGGAAAGAGGTTTGTTGGAGGTGGCATGAGGAGGGGCAGCGAGTGGTGGAATGAAGGGGTGAAAATGAAGGTGGAAGAGAAAAAGAGGGCTTTTGAGGAATGGCTGCAGGGTAAAAGTAGGGAGAAGTATGAAAGATATAAGGAGAAAAATGTGGAAACCAAGCGGAAGGTAGAGGAAGAGACGAGGTTGGCAAATGTTAGGTGGGGACAGGATTTTAGTAGGTCATATGAGGAGAATAAAAAGAAGTTTTGGAAAGAAGTGAAGAGAGCAAGGAAGGGTGGATCGAGGATGGAAGAGACAGTGAAAGATGTGAATGGACAGATGTCAAGAGGGAACGATGCAAGGAAAAGATGGGCAGAATATTTTGAGTGCTTGCTGAATATTGAGGAAGAGAGAGAGGCAGCTATAGTGGCAGTGGGAGGGGTTCAAGGGCCAGTAATGGGAGATGAAAATGAGAGAGAGATTACAAGAGAGGAGGTGAAAAGGGCATTGTATGAAGCGAAAGCAGGTAAAGCACCTGGAATGGATGGTGTGAGAGCGGAGATGTTGAAAGAAGGGGGTGTGACTGCATTGGAATGGTTAGTGAGAGTCTTTAATATATGCTTTATGTTGTCATTGGTGCCAGTGGATTGGGTGATTGCCTGTATAGTGCCCCTATTCAAAGGTAAGGGAGATATGTATGAATGCAGTAATTTTAGGGGTATAAGTTTGCTAAGTGTGGTAGGAAAAGGGTATGGTAGGATACTGGTTAATAGGATTAGGGATAAGACAGAATATGTGATCGCGGAAGTGCAGAGTGGTTTTAGGAGAGGTAGAGGTTGTATAGATCAGATTTTTATAGTTAGGCAGTTATGTGAGAAATATTTAGCAAAGGGTAAGGATGTGTATTTTGCATCTTTGGATCTGGAGAAAGCATATGATAGAGTTGATAGAGAGGCTATGTGGAATTTTTTGAGATTATATGGAATGAATGGTAAATTGTTGCATGCAGTGAAGAGTTTGTATGAGGGTAGTAGAGCTTGTGTTAGGGTAGGGAATGAAGTGAGTGAGTGGTTTCCAGTGAGTGTGGGACTGAGACAGGGATGTGTGATGTCACCATGGCTGTTCAATTTGTATATTGATGGAGTTGTACGAGAGGTGAATGAGCGAGTGCGTGGTCGAGGTTTGAGAATGGTAGATGGGGATGATAACGAGTGGGAGCTGAATCAGTTGCTGTTTGCAGATGATACTGTGGTGGTGGCAGATTCAGAGGAAAAACTGTGTCAGTTAGTGTCAGAATTTGGAATGGTGTGTGAGAGAAGGAAGCTGCGAGTGAATGTGGGAAAGAGTAAGGTTATGAGGTGTACAAGAAATGAGGATGGCGCTGGATTGAATGTTATGTTGAATGGAGAGACACTTGAGGAGGTTAATCAGTTTAAGTATTTAGGCTCGGTTATAGCTGCAAATGGTGGAGTGGAAGCAGATGTGTGTCACAGAGTGAATGAAGGATGTAAAGTGTTGGGTGCATTGAAAGGAGTGATGAAGAATAGAGGGTTGGAAATGAATGTTAAGAAAGTTTTGTATGAGAAAGTGGTTGTGCCAACTGTGATGTATGGATCAGAGTTATGGGGTATGAAAGTAAGTGAGAGACGGAAACTAAATGTGTTTGAGATGAAATGCCTGAGGAGTATGATTGGTGTATCTCGATTGGATAGGGTTAGGAATTAAGTGGTGAGAGCAAGAACGGGTGTGAGGAGAGAAATTGCAGCCAGAGTAGATATGAATGTTCTGAGATGGTTTGGCCATGTGGAAAGGATGGATGATGAAAGGCTGCTGAAAAAGGTGATGAATGCGAGAGTTGATGGGAGAAATGCTAGAGGGAGGCCTAGGTTTGGATGGATGGATGGAGTAAGGAGAGCCCTGAATGATGGATAGGAGGATGGATGTGAGGGAAGCAGGCGAGCGTGCTAGGAATAGGAATGAGTGGCGAGCGATTGTGACGCGGCTCTGATGGGCATCTGTTGTTACCACGGGGCTGCATCTTACAGAGATAGCCCTGTGGTAGGGGCAGTAGGAGGAGCTGGCAGTTGTGAAGCAACACAGGTTGTGGAAGAGCCGGGAGGATGGGCTGTGGCACTCCAGCAGTGCCATCTGAACGGTCGCTAGCTCCCTCGTCATTGCCCATAGAGCAAAGAAATCCCCCTATTTGTTTTCCTTTCTTGATGTCGGCTACCCCCCAATTGAAGGGGGAAACAGCCAAGGTATACATACATACATACATACATACATACATACATACATACATACATACATACATACATACATACATACATACATACATACATACATACATACATACATACATACATACATACATACATACATACATACATACATACATACATACATACATACATACATACATTGCGTACAAGGGAATTTCCTACACCAACATGTAATGGAACCAACAAGAGCCAGGGGTGGGGATGAGCCATCACTACTTGATCTGGTGTTCACAGATAATGTGTTGGATATTGAAAATATTGAGTATGAACCACCAATTGGAAAGAGTGACCACTGTGTGTTGTTGATGGAGTATATCATTGAAGACATTCTTCCTGAGAGTAGAGGCACTGAGGACATGAGGAGGAACTATCAGAAAGGAGATTACATCAAAATGAATGAGCTTTTTGCAGTTATTGACTGGAGAACCTTATTTTACAACAAATCTGTACAAGAAATGTATGACATCTTTTGTGAGAAATATGGGAAGATTGTAGATTGCTGCATACCTGTCACCAAAGTAGGTGTAATTCATGCCAGAGAGAAATGGTTCGATAATGGGTGTAAAAGAGCTAAGGAGTGGAGAGACAAATGCTGGAAAAGGTATAGGAGGAGAAAAAACATAAATGCCTGGCAAACCTACAAAAGAGCAAGAAATGACTACCTAAGTAAAAGGAGAGAGGCAGAGAAAGATTATGAGAGGGACATCACCAGGAAGGCGAAAGAAAATCCCAAGCTTTTCCACAGCTTTATCAGAGGAAAACTGAAGGTAAAAGAACAGGTTTTAAGGCTAAAGAGAGCGGATGGAAGCATCACTGAGACGGACGAAGAGATCTGCAAAGAATTGAACAAGGAGTTTCAGTCAGTATTTACAGTAGAAAATACCCCACCCCTCAGATTGCAGTGATAGAAGCTCAAGGGCCGGTATTAGAGAACATCAACCTTACAGCCACAGAGGTATGCAAAGCGCTGATGGATTTAGATGTTCATAAAGCTACAGGTCCTGATGACATATCCCCTCATGTGCTTAAAAAATGCGCAAACACAATATCAGTGGCACTAAGTATCATATTTAAGGAGTCATTGGAGTCGGGGGAGATTCCAAGATGCTGGAAACAAGCAAATGTGATACCTATCTTCAAAAAGGGAAGGAGGGATACGGCTCTGAACTATAGACCAGTTTCCTTGACCAGCATAGTTTGCAAAGTTATGGAGAAACTACTAAGGAAACATATCTCTCTTCACTTGGAATCCTTCAACTTTTTGTCAGTGAGGCAACATGGCTTCAGAGAAGGAAGATCAACAGTAACAAACTTATTAGAATTTTATGATGAGGTAAGCCAAATCTTACAGGAAAGAGAGGGCTGGGCAGATTGCATATTCCTAGACTTCCAGAAAGCGTTTGACACTGTTCCACATGGGAGACTTATTAGGAAGCTGCAATCAATGGCTAGAATAGGTGGAAATGTCTTGGAATGGATAAAAACTTACTTAGAAGGAAGGGAACAGAGGGTTAGAGTAAGACACTCAGTGTCTGAATGGAGAAGAGTTAGTAGTGGAGTTCCACAGGGTTCAGTTTTAGGGCCACTTTTGTTCCTTGTATATGTAAATGACCTACCAGAGTCTGTAAATTCATTCATGAATATGTTTGCAGATGATGCAAAGATTGTGAAGAAAGTAAAAAACGAGAACAATGGTAGAGAACTTCAGGAGGATCTAAATAATCTGCATGAGTGGTCAGAAAAGTGGCTAATGAAATTCAATACCTCAAAATGTAAGGTAATGAGAATGGGTACAAGTGCAAGAAGGCCCAAGCTTGACTACTCGGTGGCTGGAGTACAACTTCAGGAGACAGAAAATGAGAGAGATCTAGGAGTAAACATATTGGCAGATTTGTCTCCAGAAATACATATAAATGGCGTAGTAAGGGCAGCATATGCATTCTTATCAAATGTAAGGGTAGCCTTCAGGCACATGGACAAGGAAATGTTCAGAAATATTTATGTAACCTATGTGAGGCCAAAACTCGAATATGCAGCCCCCTTTTGGAATCCGCACTTGAAAAAGCACATAGCTAAGCTTGAAAAAGTTCAAAGACATGCCACAAAACTGGTGCCAGAAATACGCAATCTCGGTTATGATGAGAGGCTGAGGGAATTAGACTTGCCATCACTCGAAGCTAGAAGAGTAAGGGGGGATATGGTGACAGTCTTTAAATTCCTTCATGGTTATGATAGAGTGGATAGGAATCGATATTTCGATATGGCTGGCTCTAGAACTAGAGGTCATAGTTTGAAGCTTCGGAAGAAAACTTGTTTGCAGGATGTAAGGAAATACTTTTTCAGTGTAAGAGTAGTTGATAATTGGAATTCGCTAAGCGAGGAGGTAGTTAATGCTACCTCAATCCATAGTTTTAAGGACAGGTATGATAAGTATCACTAAGTATAAAATGGAACCGATCAGGAGACGGGAAGATACGAGCTTTGGGCTCTTTCCCGTAAACACAATTAGGTAATCACAATTAGGTAATCACATACATACATACATACATACATACATACATACATACATACATACATACATACATACATACATACATACATACATACATACATACATACATACATACATACATACATACATACATACATACATACATACATACATACATACATACATACATACATACATACATACATACATACATACATACATACATACATACATACATACATACATACATACATACATACATACATACATACATACATACATACATACATACATACATACATACATACATACATACATACATACATACATACATACATACATACATACATACATACATACATACATACATACATACATACATACATACATACATACATACATACATACATACATATATATATATATATATAGTGCAGGGAGGGTTTGTACAGTACGTAAACATAAAAATAATTGTAAAATACCTATGTATATGAGTATGTCATGTAATTACCACTTCATTCACCGTAAGTTTATCTATCATTTTCATGCAAATTTACGTTGCATGCTCTTATTTATAATGTAAAGGGTGTTTTTTAACACTGCAGGGAGGGTTTGTACAGTACGTAAACATAAAAATAATTGTAAAATACCTATGTACATGAGTATGTCATGTAATTACCACTTCATTCACCGTAATTTTATCTATCACTTTCATATAAATTTACGTTGCATGCTGTTATTTATGAAGTAAAGGGTGGTATGTTAACAGTACAGGGAGGGTTTATACAGTGTAAACGTAAAAATATATTAAAATATCTATGTACATATAGGCTGATCCTACTCCGCGGTTTTCCTGGTTCGCGCCGGGTCCCGGAACCGAACTACCGCGATAAGGGGGGGAACACTGTGTGTATATATATATATATATATATATATATATATATATATATATATATATATATATATATATATATATATATATATATATATATATATATATATATATATATATATATATATATATATATATATATTATTATTATTATTATTAATCTTTTTCTTTTTTACTACTACTACTACTACTACTACTACTACTGCACACACACACACACACACACCCTTCCATCCTGGTCCACTAGGGCATAAAAGTTGGAACAGCTGGAGTAGCCAATGGTAATTTCACAGATGATGATAAAGAGATGTGTACATCTTTAAACGAATATTTTTTATATGTATTTACCAATGAACATTTGGGATATATTCCATGAGTAGAATACATATACACAGACTGTCCTTGTAATAGAGTTAGTACAATAAACATTACGAGGGAGAATGTAATGAAAGAAATAGATAAATTAAAGACTCATAAATCTCCGGGACCTGATAAAATTTATGCTAGAGTATTAAAAAAGTGCAAGGCAGAGCTTATTGTCCACTAACTGCACTAATCTATAATTTAAAATTAGGACTGGTACCCAAGGAGTGGAAATTGGCAGATGTAGTACCAATATTTAAAAAAGGAGAATGGGTTAAAAAGAAAAACTATAGACCTGTATTTATTATTTTTAAATTCAATATAATTTTTCAATATAACTAATTGTAAATATAAAAATAAATAAATAAAGCCTTTAACTTGATAAAAAATGAGATACTAGTGTAATATTTTTTATGTTTATAAGTGTGTTTTATATCTTATAGTTTTATTTGCTATAGATTATGTATTGATTGTTGTTTTGCCTTTCCAGACTCACCTGCCTGCCCCTGTCTCGTCAGCAGCTGACATAGCAAGCTTTCTCCTGATAAGCAAGTCTCTCCCTCCCTATGTAAACACATCACATGAATGAAGTATACTGTACAGGTACAATTTACAGTTTTGTACAATACAGTAACACAATAGATATTGAAGTGTAATATAGTGCAGATATTTTTATGTATGTGTCGTTTTATTATAATGTAGTACATGTGTACTGAACATTACCTACATATTATATTAATTTTAAAGTTTAGGAATAGTATTAAGATTAGTTTTAGTAATTTTTTTAAGAACCATAAGGAATATATATATATATATATATATATATATATATATATATATATATATATATATATATATATATATATATATATATATATATATATACAGTGTTGCCTCACTTATCGCGGTAGTTCGGTTCCGGGACCCGAAGCGAACCAGGAAATCCGCGAAGTAGGATCCGCCTATATGTACATAGATATTTTAATATATTCTTACGCTTACACTGTATAAACCCTCCCTGCACTGTTAAAAAAACACCCTTTACATTATAAATAACAGCAAGCAACGTAAATTTTTATGAAAGTGATATATAAAATTACAGTGAATGAGGTGATAATGACGTGACACATATCATTTATAATTATTTTTTCGTTTACGTACTGTATAAACCCTCCCTGCACTGTTAAAAAAAACACCCTTAACATTATAGATAACAGCAAGCAATGTAAATTTTTATGAAAGTGATAGGAAAAAGTACCGTGAATGTGATGATGACGTGACATACATACTCATTTACAATTATTTTTTCGTTTACGTACTGTATAAACCCTCCCTGAACTGTTAAAAAAACACCATTTACATTATAAATAACAGCAAGCAACGTAAATTTTTATGAAAGTGATAGATAAAATTACGGTGAATGAGGTGATAATGACGTGACATACATACTCATTTACTATTATTTTTTCGTTTACGTACTGTATAAACCCTCCCTGCACTGTTAAAAAAACACCCTTTACATTATAAATAACAGCAAGCAACGTAAATATTTATGAAAGTAATAGATAAAATTACGGTGAATGACAAACAAACAAACAAACAAACATTTATTTCCATTTTGTACAATGGTTATTCAACATTAATAGTAACTTATAAGTAGACATGTAATTAATAAATAAGAGGGTTAGACATATAGTTAAATTAAATGTAGCTTTCATAGAAAATAATAATGCTGTAATAAAAATGTTAACAATAATGTTAATAATAAAGTAGTAAGTATGCCACTAGATACAGGATCGTTATTATCGGCATCATTTCCATATTTGTTTCCTTACAATGAGAATAATTAGTTCTTAATGAGCAGCAACTATTTGTCCAAAAGAAAACTATATAGTTTGCCTTTGAAAACTGTGAAGGAGGATGCATTTTTAAGATGCTCTGGCATATTATTCCAGAGTGTTGGCCCTTTGATAGTGATCATCTTTGAACCTGCTTCTGTATTTGTTCTGTGAATAAAGAGCTCACTGCTCTGTCTTGTGTTGGTTCCCCTTATATCCCTGACTGTTTTTAAATCAAATAGCCAGCTAGGATAATGATGGTCCAAAATTTTGAATACAAAAACATAAATAGCATAAGCGACCTTATTTTCTGCCCGCAGCCACCCAAGTTTATTGAGAGCTGGTGTGATGTGGTCATATTTTCTTATTCCTCCAAGGGCAACTGAGCTGCAAAATTAATAAGCTTCTGTATTCTGTTTATCTGAGTCTTAGTGGTAGCTCCCCAAACAGTTGTGCAGTAATTAATGTGACTTAGGGCTAGAGATTCAACAACAGTTATTCGAGTGGTAGTCTCAAAATTGTCTTTTATACGTGATAAGTACATTAATGTTCCTGTAACCTTTTTGCATACTTTATCAATGTGGGAATCAAACAACATGTGGTTATCAAAGTGATTTCCTAGGTTTTTGACTGTTTTGCTAGGTGTGATAATATTGTCGCAAAAATTAATTGTTGTGTTTTCTGGAATTTGTGCTATGTGGAACCTTGAACCAATAAATATGCACTGTGTTTTACTTTCGTTAATTAACAGCCCAATTTCTTGGAAATAGGTTCTAATTTTTGACAGAGTGTTTTCTGCTCTTAAAGTTAGCTCTGGGAGATTATTAATATCACCACTAAGGAGTAGTTGAGTGTCATCTGCATATTGTACGACTAGACAGTCAGAAATGAAAGAAGATAGATCATTTACGTAAATGGAGAAGAGGATAGGACCAAGTACTGATCCCTGTGGAACACCAAATGATACATTTTTTGGCACAGAGATAATGTTGTTAAGACGTATGGACTGTTTACGATTAGATAAATACTCGCTAAACCAGCTTGGATCAATATTTAAGTTAATACATTTACTTAAAAGAATTTCATGGTTTACACTGTCGAAGGCTTTTGATAAGTCTAATAATATAAGCAAAGATATTTTTTTCATATCTATATTATTATATATACTATTCGTAACTTTAAGCAGTGCAGTTTCCGTCGAGAGTTTTGGTCTGAAACCATGTTGGTTAATCGTTAGTAGTCTATTTGATTCTAAATATGACATAAGTTGGCATGCAACAATTTTTTCTAATATTTTAGAGAAAATGGGTAGCAGGGAAATGGGACGATAGTTTGTCACATCTTCTCTGTCCCCCTTTTTATGCAGAGGTATTACATGTGATATTTTCCAAGAGTCAGGAAACTTTTTAGTAACAATGGAAGTGTTCATAATAGTTAGAATATAGGATACAATCATGGGTAGAGCATCTTTGATGAACTGATATGGTATACCATCTGAGCCATAAAAGCCAGAGTTTCTTAGGCTCTTTATGGTAAGAATTAGGGTAGCACAATCGATAGGATTTATCTTGAAGTACTCTCTTGTGTTTTCATTGGAAGAATTGTCATTTAAGCAATTACTCATATTCACTGAGTTGATGTTTTCTTGAGTTTTTTCATATGTATTTTTGCCAACGTTAGCAAAATAGTTATTAAAGTTATCTGCTTTGTCTTTCAACTCCGTAATATTTTCATAACTTTCTGAGGTACTCTTTTCATTTGGTATCATGCTTCTTATCACTTTCCATGTTGCTGCTGTATCATGTCTAGAGTCATTAAATTGTTTTTTGTAAAAGTCTTTTTTACTTACACTGATGAGAGATCTGACACGTTTCTTTTCTGTTTTATAACGTTCTCGGAGAGTCATATCATATCTATTCATTTTAAGCTCTTTTTGTATTTGATTTCTGATTTGCATTGCCTCTTTGATGTCATTAGTTAGCCAGGGGGCTGAGGGGCGGGTTATTTTTCTTGTTACAATGGGTGCACAACTATCTAAGCATTCAAGGAAGACTTTTGTTTTTAACAAAAGTCTTCCTTGATTTGCAGGTTGAGATTTTATCTCAACCTGCAAATCGACGTTATCTGTGTATTTAATTCTATTAAATGCATTTGTGTTGTTGATTAATGTTTCACAAAAGATATCAGGGGAGTAATTTTTTAGACACCGGAATGTCTTGAGGAGAGGCTTCCTTTTCTGACGTGACACACATACTCATTTACAATTATTTTTTTCGTTTACGTACTGTATAAACCCTCCCTGCACTGTTAAAGAAACACCCTTTACATTATAAATAACAGCAAGCAACATAAATTTTTATGAAAGTGATGGATAAAATTACGGTGAATGAGGTGATAATGACGTGACACACATACTCATTTACAATTATTTTTTCGTTTACGTACTGTATAAACCCTCCCTGCACTGTTAAAGAAACACCCTTTACATTATAAATAACAGCAAGCAACGTAAATTTTTATGAAAGTGATAGATAAAATTACGGTGAATGAGGTGATAATGACGTGACATACATATTCATTTACAATTATTTTTTCGTTTATGTACTGTATAAACCCTCCCTGAACTGTTAAAAAAACACCTTTACATTATAAATAACAGCAAGCAACGTAAATTTTAATGAAAGTGATAGATAAAATTACGGTGAATGAGGTGATAATGACGTGACATACATACTCATTTACAATTATTTTTTCATTTACGTACTGTATAAACCCTCCCTGCACTATTAAAAAAACACCCTTTACATTATAAATAACAGCAAGCAACGTAAATTTTTATGAAAGTGATAGATAAAATTACCATGAATGAGATGATGATGACTCTCAACTCCCATTTGCAGAGAGTATCTGAGTGGGGCACTCAAAATTTAGTTAAATTCAATGTCTCAAAGACAGTTTCTGGCTATCTCTTTATCTTCTTCTCCTCTTGATAACCCTATTGTCTTCGAAGCTAACGAAATTTACCCTCTTAACTCTATTAACATATTAGGAATCCATACAGCCTCTAACTTGTCTTGGAGGAATCACATAATCCAAATTTCTAAATCTTCATCCAAAAAATTGGGAGTTTTCTTTTGTTTCCGTCATTACTTTTCTTCTTTGCAGTTACTTAAAATTTACAAAGGTCTTATCCGTCCTTGCTTAGAATACTGCTCACACATCTGGGGTGCTTCTTTTTATACTTATCTTCTTGATAGGGTTGAATCTAAGGCAGTCAGACTTATTAATGATCCTTCTCTTACTTCTGATCTGGATTCTATCTCTCTTCGCCGTAAGGTATCTTCCCTTTCTCTCTTCTATCGCTACGACTTCCATCGCTGCTCTGATGAGTTAGCAAGTTGCATCCTTCCCCCACTGCCGAGGCAGCGTAACACTCGTCAAGCGGCCTCATCTCACAGGTACTGTGTGGAGATTTGTAGTTCGCAGATTGGCTGGTGCAGCAACTGCTTCTTCCCATCTACCTCCAGACTCTGGAACTCTCTTTCTCCTTCTGTCTTTCCTAATTGTTATGACCTTTTATCCTTCAAAAAGAAGATCTATCATCAACTCGGAGGCTAGTCCTCCATATCTCTGGGTCCTCTGTACTTTGTTTTTTCTGTCAGTCGTTTTCCTTTGTGTGACAATACCTCATCTCTACCATGTTCTGAACCTTTTTCTTTTCCTTCGTCTTGATATTTTCCCTTTCCCGGACCTTTATTGATAAGAGCAGTTTCTGCCTGTCTCAGTGTCACACTCATAATATATATATATATATATATATATATATATATATATATATATATATATATATATATATATATATATATATATATATACAGTGATCCCCCGCTGTATCGCGTTTCTTGGTTCGCGTTTTCACTGTATCGCGGATTTATTTTTGGCAAAAAAAAAAAAATTAAAGATTATTGTGACACCAGGATGGGCCAAAAAATAATAAAATAAAACAAACTTTATCAGGTTGTAAAGAGAAACAGAGATGGAGAGTGTAATGACCTGTCAGATGTGAAGGGATTATAAAAGATGTGTAATGAATATCAAGCTCTCTGCTAGGCTTTAATATACCTCTGCATTACTTCCATGATGTCTATTCCAATAATTCTGCTTAGATCTTATTATTATTATTATTATTATTATTATTATTATTATTATTATTATTATTATTATTATTATTATTATTGGCAACAATAATTTTCCTTTGATGATGATTGTGGAGATTATTATCATCATCATCATTATTTTTATTATTAAGGGCTCATCATTGTTTGTACATCTGTTGGTTTATTTACTTTTAATAACTGTGTAAAGTGCCCCTCCCTAGTTGGCTGGGACAAAGGGAGTGTGGGGGGTTGGGTAGAATAGAATGAGAGAGAGAGAGAGAGAGAGAGAGAGAGAGAGAGAGAGAGAGAGAGAGAGAGAGAGAGAGAGAGAGAGAGAGAGAGAGAGAGAGAGAGAGAGAGAGAGAGAGAGAGAGAGAGAATCTTTAAGTAACTCTTGTTCATTCAACCAAAACTACATTATTTATAGTAAAAATAATGGTTTAATTACGAATTCGCAATAATAATAATAATAATAATAATAATAATAATAATAATAATAATAATAATAATAATAATAATAATAATCTCCCAAATCATCATCAAAGGAAAATTATTGTTGACAATAATAATAATAATAATAATAATAATAATAATAATATCTAAGGAGAATTTTTAGAATAGACATTATGAAAGTAATGCAGAGGTATAGTAAACCCAGCAGAGAGCTGGATATTCATTACACATCTTTTATAATCCCTTCACATCTGACAGGTCATTACACCATTTTACCAGACTTTGTAGTAAACTCGAAACGATGTAACTCGAAACGATGTCATATGAGGACTATAGAAATAATCTAAGTTCTTAATGTAAGATATAGTAAAACTACACCACATGTACAGTATACTAATTATAAAAATATTAAACCACTACAGTAATACATAACTGTATAGGTCAATATCTCCATTTCAGGTATCTTAATGTGAAATTTATTAATATTGCCCAACTTTAGTCTCCTAATTATCACTGTATTATCATCATTAAATTTAGTATTACTACTATTGTTATAATCAGTACTATTATTATTATTAGTAATATCTGTTCACTTGTTAGCTATATTTCTGTTCATTGTAAGTGTACGTATCACACTCTTACTTATTTATTCATTTGCATGTCTACTTATAAGTGAAAAATGGCACTGCAAGGGATGGTAATCCCCCGCCCTAATATTTCAACTAACACACTGGGAAGCTCTTTTGCTGCTTTTTTATCACCACTAGCCAGCAGCGTTACCTTGCACCCGTAGGTTATGCAAATTAGCACGACTCTTTAAACGATTAAACCAACACCTACTGACCATAAGCTCTTCATTTTCACTTCCTTTTCCGAGCATTTTACTATTCCAACTTTAATTTCCATGGTGATGGCTTTTCTATTATTCATAGCACTGCCATTATAACTATCACCACCATGCTTGGGAGACATAGTAATATCAGTAATGAGTGCAACGATCGAAAGAGCAGACAAAAACAAGACACAATATGCTGGTGAGAGTAAACGGACTTGTGGTTCTTCTTAAAATACCGAGTAACGCCAGATTCTTACATGACCCTCAACAAACTATTTTGAATAAAATCGTATTAAGGGCTATGTGTTTGGTATTTTCTCTTTTAAATTCAATGTAATTCTCCAATATAACCAAATATATAAATAAATAAACAAATAAATAAAGCCATTAATTTAATAAATACGAATAGAGCTATGCTGCTAACTGTGTATTCATGTGTATTTCGAAAAACATCGTATTTACAGCTACGAGTTTCCTTGTTTTTTAATTCAATATAACCAAATATATAAACGAATATATAAATAAAGCCATTAACATGATAAATACAAATGCTTCTGTGCTGCTAGCCGTGTATTCATGTGTATTTCGAATAAAATCGTATTTACAGCTGTGTATCTGGGTTTTTTAAATTCAATATAAGCCTTCAACATAAATAAATAAAGCAATTAACTTGATCAATACGAATACAGCTGTGCTGCTAGCTGTGTATTCATGTTTATTTCAAATAAAATTGTATTTACAGCTTTTTTTTTTAATTCAATATAATCCTTCAGTTTAACCAAATATATAGACAAAGAAATAACTAATGGCATTAACTTAATAATACAAATACAGCTGTTCTGCTACCTGTGTATTCGTGTATATATTGAATAAAATCGTATATGCAGCTGTTTGTTTTTTTAAATTCAATATAATCCTTCTGTTACAGTGTTTTGCCAAAGACACCAAAGGCTGTGGCATATGCCTTATTAGTTTATTTAGTTGACTTGTAACTGTGTTTTCATTGCTTACTAAAATAAATCTCACTCCTTGCATTTTGCAGACTATGATTATTTGCAATTCATATTTCAGTAGAGCACTAATTTTAAATATATCTTCTTTACTGTTCTTGTACGTGTAGAAAGCATGATCCAAATATAAAAATCTCCCTCCTATTTCTCTGCTTTCTTTACTATTTAAATATTTAAAATTCCGTCTCC
Source organism: Halocaridina rubra (assembly GCA_037179515.1). NCBI lineage: Eukaryota > Metazoa > Arthropoda > Malacostraca > Decapoda > Atyidae > Halocaridina > Halocaridina rubra. The sequence continues at coordinate 2,751 of JAXCGZ010015790.1, read as the reverse complement.
TGTAACGCAAAAGAACGCTCGGCATGTATTTTGCCAGTAACCTATATTGCCCATGAATATTTCTTGTTTCTATTGTTTGCTTCCACATGTTGCACCCAAAATACTGTCTCTCCCTTGCATCTCTGCCATAATTGCCTCCCAGGGATCACCAATACAGTAGCCGAATTTTATATGAACGAGTTACTGCTCTGAATATACACCCCAAAAGCTCGCCGACTGATGACGTCACCAAAAGGGACGCTTGATCTCTCTCATTTGGCGGCCAAATATTCCAGAGGCAAGATCTCACCTCAGCAGTCACGCTTATTTCAAACATTTTACGTGGCTCCTTCGCAGAAATTCATCTGGCACAAACAAGGCGAGAGATAGTGTATGGTAAAGCTTGCTGGTCACGCAAACTGGGATTTCGAGAAACTGGTTAAATTCGTTACTGGTCAAATCCTAGGAAATTTTTCTCAGTTCCATTCCCATACAAAACGAACTTTTGTAATTACCTAACTGGAATCTCATCTGCCAAATTTAATCCCTTAACCTGGAAATCACCACTGATATACATTGAAAAGAAATATCTTTCATTGTGGTGCCCAGGTAAAATTTCACCCTCAAAAGAATGTTCATTACCAAGTAAAAATCTATTCCTTCTTATAACGAATTCTAATTTCATTTCACCCTTTCCATCATCGTAAATAGAGCATTTTACGTCAATACTCGTAAATAGAGTCTTTTTTTTTCGCCATAAATTGCAAATAATTAATAATCTAAATAAAGTTTACGCTATCAATTGCAAATAATCAATAAGCAATTTTGATCTGTCGACATTGCAAACGTTTCTTGTTAACCACAATTTAACGAATACACGCCGTATTTATCTTGCCGATTCTTCATTTATTGGGAATAGCGTTTTGAGTTATAAGTCGCAAATACTTCAAAAGGTGGTTTTGCCCTTTTGGAACTGCAAATAATATATTGCTAACCAAAATTGAATAATTACATATTTAGTTTGTAGATTCTTCTTCCTGTATCGTAAATAAAGTGTTATAAATTGAAAAATGTTATAGGTAATTTTGCCCTATTGGCATTGCAAACATTTATGGTTACCCACAATTTAAGGAATACATACAGTACTGTATTTGTTTCGCTTATTCCTCATTTATTGTTAATAAACTGTTTTATGCTAATGCCAGGAAATAATTAATGATGTTGTATGCTCTTACGATAGCGTAAGAATTTCTGGTTAGCTGTGACTGTGACAGAGTGTTTCGCTCAATGTCAACAGAGGCTGTTAGATGCCTTATTAATTAAATTAGTAACATAACTGTTATTTTCTAACTAAAAAAATAATTCCCTTTAACATAACTGTTATTTTCTAACTAAAAAAATAATTCCAACTTCTTGACTTTCGCAGATTATGATTATTTGCAATTTGTATTTTAGCTTATAGCTAATTCTATAGTGTTTATTTACTCTTCTTGTACGTGTAGAAGTATAGCCCCAATATAAAGGCTGCTCCTATTTTTCTGCCTGCAATGGGCCAAGAAAATTAAAAAGAAACACAGAACCAGTAACCTAACTTTTCATTAGTATTCTCGTTTTATTTTATTTGCTTCCACTTGTTGCACCTAAAAATACTGTCTCTCCCTTGCATCTCTGCTATAATTGCCTGCCAGGGACCACCACTAAAATAATCCTTAAAATGAAATCAGAGCCAATTACTGCTCTAGGAATGTCTCCTACAGATGACGTCACGAAGCACCACGAGGAGACGCTCTCTTTTGGCGCCGAGACTGCCCAGAGGCAACATCTCGCCTGGGTGGTCTAAGTTTATTTTCAATATTTTACGTGGCATCTTCACAGGAATTCATCTAGCACAACAAGGAATTCATCTAGCACAACAAGGTGAGGGATAGTGTATGGTAAAGCTCGTGGGTCAAGCAAATTGGTTTATTTTCGAGAATTAGTTACATTCGTTACTGGATAAATCTTATGGATTTCTATTCTCAGATTCCATTCCCAGTCACACGAAATTTTGTAGATTACCACACTGGAATCTCACATGCCAAAGTTAATTCCTTAACCTGTAAATTACAGCTGATATATATTGCTGAGAAGTTTCTTTTCACTGAATGTGATAAACGAAAATCTCATCCTCTGAAGACTAGTTATGAGCCCGTAAAAATCTATCTCTCTTCCTAATAAATTCTAATTTCATTTCACCCCTTTCTATCATCGTAAATAAAGTGTTTTTTTTTTTTTACTTCAAAAACTCGTCAATAAAGCTATTTGCCAAAAAGCCAAATTGCAAATATTCAAAAGATAATTTTTCCCAGTTGGCTATGCAAATATTTCTTGTTAACCACAATTTAATGAATGCATACCGTATTTATCTTGCTAATTCTTCATATGTTGGGGATAAAGTGTTTTGAGTTATAAGTTGCAAATACCTCAAAAGGTGGTTTTGCACCCTTTTTTTATTGCAAAGTTCTTGATAACCAAAAGTGAATGAATACTGTATTTATCTCGTAGATTCTTCCTTTACCCTAAATAGAGTGTTTTACCATATTAATTTCATATCAGGAATAAGCATTGCAACTTTTGTGGTTGCCCACAATTTAAGGAATACATGCAGTACTGTATTTGTCTTGCTTATTCTTCATTTATTGTGAATATATTATTTTCTTTAAAACCAGTAAAGAATTAATGTTTTGTATGCTATTATGGTAGCATAAATATTTCTGGTTAGCTGTGAATAAC
>JAXCGZ010015789.1:42500-46633 GCA_037179515.1 Halocaridina rubra | reverse complement strand
GTACAGTACTGTCATGTATCGAGATATGTTGAAACTCCATTTATACGAAACCATGTTGTTTCCGGTTTTACGTCACGGACTCCCTTTTCTACTAAGGGTTAAGACGGTTGCCTTCTTGCGAGGGACTTATTTTGGCAGATGTAATCATTACCCTGAGTGCATGCCCTTGCTAACCTCAGATTGTGACGGGGCGCGAACCCTCGACCTGACGCCTCAGAATCGCGGACGCTACCGCTTGAGCCACGGTGACTACTCTTTTTTTTTCGATACCATTATGAAATAGAATTTATGACGAAACTGGTCTGTAAAAATAACGTGTAATAGGCCACAAACTATTTTGTGAATTAGTTACAGATTCAACGCAGGTTTTTCTAGAGTTCTAGATACCTGCTCATCAGGTAGTTAGTTTGCTCTTGACAGTCGAGTGTCAGTAGCAAAGATCAAGCCTCAAACAATACCTGATGAAAAATCAGTTTTAGTTATCCGTTTTGATCTGCGCCTTAACTTAATGAAAGAGCATGACCTGATATACACACCGTATCAGGCATCTCATCTGATGAAGATTTTTATGAAAGTTTCTTTATAATTTACCTTCTTAGATGTTCGCGGCATCGTTTGAAGATGGTCGAAAATGGCAGGACTTTTTGGCTAGCTTATGAATCTGATGTCCGATCGTACTTGATATAATTCTTCGATATCATGACAGTGAATCTCCAATAAATAAACATTATCACTTTTTTTTTTATCTGTTTCGAACCAGATGGCGTTGGATTAGTGATAAAAGTTGTATTTTAAATGTTGCTCTAGAGTTCTCAGCATCTGAAAGATTTTGTCTGTAGACAGAGAAGCAAAATGCAGCTTATAAATTTATCCTAGTGACTTGCAACTAACTGAGTAGAGTTTTTTATTGTTGTAATATGTGTGATTGTAATTATTATTATTATTATTATTATTATTATTATTATTATTATTATTATTATTATTATTATTATTATTATTATTATTATTATTATTATTATTATTATTATTATTATTATTGTTATTATTATTATTATTATTATTATTATTATTATTATTCGTGTTGTCAGTATAATATTTTATTTTATGACCTCGCATTTTTATAGTTCTATTTCTCTTGGGAGGGTTTTAAAATTTTATGCGAGAACTAGTTGAAAAAATGAACATTTCTCAGTCGACTGGCCGATAACTTTATTTTTTTATGGAATGCACTTGACAGTAGATATGTACAACATCTAAGCCATTGAAAAACCGTTCCAGCTCGTATCATACCTGTATTATTCGTATTGTCAGTATAATAAATATTATCCTAATACGTCATTTGACATATATCAGATTAATTACCCCTTCGATTAAAGTGTTTCATATTACCAGATGTAATAAATATTGAGCATTTATGCTCTTATGCAGTGACTCAGATTTCTAGGAGTGATTAATTAATTCTGAGTTAAACCTCATAACTTTCTATCACTTCCAAGCTTTTCTTTGTCCCTCTTTGTATCAAATTACCATTTAAACATCCGTTGAACGAAGATGAACCCCACCGTGAAGACCTTCGAACGTCTCTAGGATTCGTCTTGCGAAATGCTTGCTGACGAAGATGATAATGATGATGATGATGCTGTTCATTCCTTACCAGCAAATGACTTCCAATTAACCCCTCTAAAGATGAAGTTGAGGACTGGATATTGGAATCCCACTGAGACGAAGGACTTCAATTATAACACCTTTTGTTAATCATTCGTCTTTACTTGAACTCGTATTGACCTCCCCATCATGTTCTCGATTCACATGAATTATGTTTTGCTATTGCGAACACTTTTGAGCATATGTAAGGATTGTTCACCCGTATTGACTTTCACTGTACATTTACAATGTGACTTAGAGAGAGTTCAGTATCGAAAACAACAGTGCTATTAAAAGGAGAAGATGAGGAGCAAACGAAAGTTGTGAAGAGAGACCAGAGGAATAACGATATGTAGAATCGTCGTCCAAGGCGTGGAGAAGAGAGAAGGCTGGGGACTGGAGAAGAACATTGATCAAGAGAAAGAGCAGAGTGGGTGATAGAACAGAGCCCTGTGGAACACCACTAATAACTGGGAATGAGCTAGATGTTGCGCTGTCAACAATCACAGATATAAAATGGTCAAACAGAAAACCTGAAATCAGAGAACAAAAAGAATGGGTATAGCCATAACTAGGAAGTTTGGCCATGAGAGCCTTGTGACACACTCTGCCAAAAGCCTTAGAGATATCAAAGGTGACGACAAAGGATTCCCCATATTTCCTCAGAGAAGATGACCATACATGAGTAAGATAGGACAAGAGGTCTACAGAGGATCTGTTCTTTGGAACAGACTGAACTAGAGCGTAGTTCCAAGATGAAGAACAGATACTGGCTTAGAGAACCAGGCGAAAAAGACGGCAAAGCATGGAAACCAGTTTATCTGCAAATCTTTAAGAAACCTTGCAGGGAATCCATCTAACCCGCACGCCTTGTTTGACTATCATGAGAGGAAAACCTTATGGACTCTGCATGATGAAAGAATAAGTGATGTCATAGGGTTAGAGAGGGGTAAAGATTGAGGAACAGGTGTGCTGGAATAGCTTATGGGAGAATAGGCTGAAATATGACACTCTCCATCTCTATTTCTCTTTATGTTTTCTTCGTGCCCAGTCCGATGAGGGCATATTTTTTTTGGCAAGTCCTGGTGTCACATACATACATACATACATACATACATACATACATACATACATACATACATACATACATACATACATACATACATGCATACATACATACATACATACATACATACATGCATACATACATACATACATACATACATACATACATACATACATACATACATACATACATACATACATACATACATACATACATACATACATACATACATACATACATACATACATACATACATACATACATACATACATACATACATACATACATACATACATACATACATACATACATACATGGAGAAGAGTTAGTAGTGGAGTTCCACAGGGTTCAGTTTTAGGGCCACTTTTGTTCCTTGTATATGTAAATGACCTACCAGAGTCTGTAAATTCATTCATGAATATGTTTGCAGATGATGCAAAGATTGTGAAGAAAGTAAAAAACGAGAACAATGGTAGAGAACTTCAGGAGGATCTAAATAATCTGCATGAGTGGTCAGAAAAGTGGCTAATGAAATTCAATACCTCAAAATGTAAGGTAATGAGAATGGGTACAAGTGCAAGAAGGCCCAAGCTTGACTACTCGGTGGCTGGAGTACAACTTCAGGAGACAGAAAATGAGAGAGATCTAGGAGTAAACATATTGGCAGATTTGTCTCCAGAAATACATATAAATGGCGTAGTAAGGGCAGCATATGCATTCTTATCAAATGTAAGGGTAGCCTTCAGGCACATGGACAAGGAAATGTTCAGAAATATTTATGTAACCTATGTGAGGCCAAAACTCGAATATGCAGCCCCCTTTTGGAATCCGCACTTGAAAAAGCACATAGCTAAGCTTGAAAAAGTTCAAAGACATGCCACGAAACTGGTGCCAGAAATACGCAATCTCGGTTATGATGAGAGGCTGAGGGAATTAGACTTGCCATCACTCGAAGCTAGAAGAGTAAGGGGGGATATGGTGACAGTCTTTAAATTCCTTCATGGTTATGATAGAGTGGATAGGGATCGATATTTCGATATGGCTGGCTCTAGAACTAGAGGTCATAGTTTGAAGCTTCGGAAGAAAACTTGTTTGCAGGATGTAAGGAAATACTTTTTCAGTGTAAGAGTAGTTGATAATTGGAATTCGCTAAGCGAGGAGGTAGTTAATGCTACCTCAATCCATAGTTTTAAGGACAGGTATGATAAGTATCACTAAGTCTAAAAATGGAACCGATTAGGAGACGGGAAGATACGAGCTTTGTGCTCTTTCCCGTAAACACAATTAGGTAATCACAATTAGGTAATCACATACATACATACATACATACATACATACATACATACATACATACATACATACATACATACATACATACATACATACATACATACATTTTATGATGAGGTAAGCCGAATCTTAC
>JAXCGZ010015789.1:22500-27500 GCA_037179515.1 Halocaridina rubra | reverse complement strand
CTAAAAATTGGAGGAACATCCGTGCAACAGGTGGAGGAGGAAAGACTATACGAAGACAGAAGCGAGCGGAGGAGCTTCATACATGGTCAGACGACTAACAGATAGAGAACTATCTACTCAGGCGTATGGTGAGAAAGGTGAGAAATAATTTTATATTCATTGCCTTGAATGATGTTATTTGGATAATTTGTGAAAGTGAAAAATATGCTTCATTAAACACATGCCAAAACCTTCCTAGAGTGATGTAAGAGAAGTTAATTGCATGTTACAATATATACAGGTGTTTGGTTAATATATTATTGAAGGTAGTTGACCTTACAATGATAAAATTAGCACTCGGATGTCCCTAGTGTCAGTCCTATGACCAAACTTATCAGGTGGTGATAATTAATTCATTTTTTTTAGGATGAGAGAAATGGGAAAAATTAAGTTGAATGACTTGTTGATTTTGAGAGTTATTTATTTATTGAAAAAAAAAAATTGTTGTTCCGGTTTTACGTCACGGACTCCCTTTTCAACCAAGGGCTAGGACGGTTGCCTTCTTGCGAAGGACTTGTTTTGGCAGATGTAATCGTTACCATGAGTGCATGCTCTTGTTAACCTCAGACCGTGTCGGGGCGCGAACCTTCGAACCCTACGAACCCTGATTGTTTCAGTTCTTTAGAGTCAACACAGCAGTTAATTCTGTCAAAGAAGTCTGGGCAAAGTGACTTCCTGGCGCCAATGAGTTTTAACAACCAGATCTGGAGTGCCATTATGCTGCCACACCTCGGAGTTCTTTGGCACCGATACTACATTAAGGGGGGTTTACATGGTCAAACGGTTCGTCGAACGCGGTTCGACAGACAAGTGTTCAAAGTGATGTTCGAACGTGTGAACGGGGTATTTGGTGTCGAACACATTTGACAAACGTGTTCGACAACCAAATACCCCGTTCACACGTTCGAACACCACTTCAAACACTTGTCTGTCGAACCGCGTTCGACGAACCGTTTGACCGTGTAAACCACCCTTTAAACTTCCTCTATTCCTTAACATATTTTTATTCCAATTATATTCATCCTCCTTCCCATTCATTCAAGTGACGCCTTGTTTATTACCACAAGGCCGCTTTCACACCAAAGTGGTACGTCGCACGTGGCATGCCACGTGGAATGCCATTTGAAAACGAACATACGGAAATAAATGAAACCTTTCACACAGAAGTAGCGTGACACGTCCCATATGTCACGTGCGACTTGTGTGAAAGGTTTCATATATTTCCGTATGTTCGTTTTCAACTGACGTGCCACGTGGCATGCCACGTGCGACGTGCCACTTTGGTGTGAAAGTGGCATAAGTCTGAAGCATTATCATTGGGTTGTTTCGTTCCTCTTGAGGAGAATTAAGTAGATTTTTCTTCAACGAGAAAACAAGCTGTGCTCGTGCTATGAGTGACGGAAACAGCTGCTGTCTCCATCACCATTCGTCTGCGTTGAGCTCTTTAGAAGACAGAAACCTTGCTCTGTCGGATAATGCAGACAAGTAACTGTATTTTATTTCTTTTTTTTTATGATTGTGACACCAGAACGGGCCAAAAAATAATAAAATAAAACAGCCCTCATCAGGTCTGGGTACGAAGAATATATAAAAGAAAGAGAAAAAGAAATGGAGAGTGTAATGACTTGTCAGATGTGAGGGGATAATATGAGGTGTGTAACGAATATCCAAGAATATTCAGTGTTGATGTAGGCATAGAAAAAGAACCGTAACTGAAGGAAGACTTATCATCGAACTGTCCTGGACAGACCTATCTAAGTTCAAAAAACATTCAGCTGTAGTATCGCAACGGGCTGTCTAGGAATAAGCGGAAGAGCCGAGTTGAAATTTGCATACGTGTATTGTTCTTGAATTGGAACGTAAGGGGGTTGGGGGGTTTAAGACATTTTGATTGTCTTTACAGATTATGTCAATTATTTAGAATTGAAATAAATTGACTTGAGAGAACCAAACGTGGTTTTCATGAAATGAAATTTACTTAACAGATTAGTATTTGTCTGTCTGTAGTCACCGTGACTCAAGCGGTAGCGTCCGCGACTTTGAGGCGTCAGGCCGAGGGTTCGCGCCCCGTCACGGTCTGAGGTTAGTAAGGGTATGCACTCTGGATAACGATTACATCTGCCAAAATAAGTCCTTCGCAAGAAGGCAACCGTCCTAGCCCTTGGTAGAAAAGGGAGTCCGTGACGTAAAACCGGAACAGAACAGATTATGTCAATTATTTAGAAATTAAATAAACTAACTTGAAGGAACCAAACGTGGTTTTAATGAAATTAAATTTACTTAATAGATCAGTATTTGTATGTCTCAGAGACTTGGTCTTTGAGGGTCCTTCAATAATTATTAGAAATATTACTTGGTGTGTTACTGAACATTAGGAAAACTATTTCTATACAACGTAGATATAATTCAAAGAGGATTATATGTTAGTGTTCCTACTGTACGCAATTTAATATTTGCAGTATATATATATATATATATATATATATATATATATATATATATATATATATATATATATATATATATATATATATATATATATATATATATATATATATATATATATATATATATATATATATATATATATATATATATATATATATATATATATGTGTGTGTGTGATATACATATATATATATATGTGTGTGTGTGTGTGTGTGTGTGTGTGTGTGTGTGTGTGTGTGTGTGTGTGTGTGTGTGTGTGTGTGTGTGTGTGTGTGTGTGTGTGTGTGTGTGTGTGTATGCATGAAAGTATGTATGAAAATCTAGATTTTCAGCTTTTTAATATTTTTCCCACCTTGCATCTTATATGCTTTTAAAGATATGCATGACCTTGTCGCTGGAGCATTTGCTTATGTAAATAAGGCGGAATGCAAACTGAGGCTCGTGGACTACTCTGTCAACTAATCGTTCATAAATTTAAGAGTCAAATTCAGAAACCTATTGTGAATATAAATGAATATTTAGGGGTATACGGTCCCGAAGAGTTGCAAATGAGAGGGCAGTAGAGGAGAGTGCAAGCTAGTAGTCACCGTGGCTCAAGCGGTAGCGTCCGCGACTCTGAGACGTCAGGTCGAGGGTTCGCGCCCCGTCACGGTCTCAGGTTAGCAAGGGCATGCACTCAGGGTAAGGACTACATCTACCAAAACTAGACCTTCGAAAGAAGGCAACCGTCCTAGCCCTTAGTTGAAAAGGATGTCCGTGACGTAAAACCGGAACAAAGTCTTATTGTCTCAAAGAAGACAAGACTAGATAGAGATACCTTGAGTGTACGTTAAGGGCTTACTAATGACATAGTAATATCTTTTGAAAGAGGCAATTTGGCCTGCTAAGATGTTCAGAAACCCTGGAAGGCTTTTCTTGAAATCTTAACGTTTACGTCTCGAGATGAACTTCTGTTCACCTGTTTCTACCAGTCTTCTTCTTTGTAAATAAGATGTTGGCTTGAATTATGATTATTTGCAGACAAAAACTTTGATACCATTCTTTATAATTATGAATAAACATTTATTTTAAAATATATATATATATATATATATATATATATATATATATATATATATATATATATATATATATATATATATATATATATATATATATATATATATATATATATATATATATATATATATATATATAGTAAGGAAGCCCATCAGTGAAACAAAACTTATAAAACAATGCTATATTTCGGATCCTAACTGGATCCCTTCTCAAGCACAGTTAGGATCCGAAATATAGCATTGTTTTATAAGTTTTGTTTCACTGATGGGCTTCCTTACTATTTAGTGCTGTATGCTAACAGTTTGTACTTATATATATATATATATATATATATATATATATATATATATATATATATATATATATATATATATATATATATATATATATATATATATATATATATATATATATATATATATATATATATATATATATATATATATATATATATATATATATATAAATATATATAACTTAAAACTTGCTCTGCCCAGCACGTACTTGAATTCACATCTAAAATGACACAGTTATTCAACTCGTGGGACATTATGAATAATGAAGAATATTATTATTATTATTATGACTGTTATTATTATTATTATTATTATTATTATTATTATTATTATTATTATTATTATTATTATTATTAATATCATTATTATTATTATCATTCTTATTGTTATTATTATTATTATTGTTATTATTATTATTATTATTATTATTATTATTATTATTATTATTATTATTATTATTATTATTATTATTATTATCATTATTATTATTATCATTATTATTGTTATTATTATTATTATTATTATTATTATTATTATTATTATTATTATTATTATTATTATTATTATTAATATCATTATTATTATTATCATTCTTATTATTATTATTATTATTATTATTATTATTATTATTATTATTATTATTATTATTATTATTATTATTATTATTATTATTATTATTATTATTATTATTATTATTATTATTATTATTATTATTATTATTATTATTATTACTACTATTATTATTATTATTATTTATTACTATTATTTTCATTCTTATTATCATTTTTATTATCATTCTGTTAATGCATTATTGTAAGTTCATTTATCTATTTAATTATGCCTTGATGTTGTGGGACAGGCAAATTAATTATTATTACCATTCTTATTAATTACTTAGCGAGTTACAAGTAAGTACTGAGTATGTTTGCTAAGTAACTGAAAGTTTTTACTTTTTTCCCAAAATAAAACAAAGTGGTGTTATGCATCAAATAAAGTCTCCCTTTTGGCAATAATGACAGAGAGCTTTTGGCTCGCCCATTATCTTTGTATAAAAATTAAGTTTTTCTGGTTATCTATACTCAGAATTATTATTTTTTTAATTAAAAGAATCTGTTTTTTTTTTTTTTTGTTAAAAGAAGAATAATAAGATACAGTGG
>JAXCGZ010015789.1:0-17500 GCA_037179515.1 Halocaridina rubra | reverse complement strand
ATCTATCGTCGTCTCAGGGCCTGCCAATTCTTTCCCTATTCTTTCAGCCTCTCCTTTTCTTATTGTTTATTATTCATTTATTTCAGCCTTGTCCTTAAACTGCTACTTTTTTCTTCTCGATGTTAAAAGGAACATGTAACAGCAAATAGCTTCTAAATACCTGATCTATCGTCATCTCAGGGCCTGCCAATTCTCTCACTTTTCTTTCAGCTTCTTTTTTTCTTATTTCTTTTTCTCATTTATTTCAGCCTTGTCCTTAAACTGCTACTTTTTTCTTCTCGATGTTTGCTTAGTGCCAGGAACCGATGAGAGCAATTGTTTTTGCCTGTCCCGGTTTGGTTTCGGTTTTACGTCACGAACTCCCTTTTCAACTAAGGGCTAGGACGGTTGCCTTCTTGCAAAGGACTTGTTTTGGCAGATGTAATCGTTACCCTGAGTTCATGCCCTTGCCAACCTCAGACTGTGGCAGGGCGCTAACCCTCGACCTGACGCCTCAAAGTCGCAAACGCTACCGCTTGAGCCACGGTGACTACTTTACCCATAATGTCATTGGCAAAGTAAAATTACAAATGAAGTAATGGTTTTTACATTAAAATGTACGGTGAAATGAAACCAATACTTATGACTTTGATGGAATGAAATGTGAAATTAATCTTATTTCTGGATAATTAGATGAGATGACAACTGCTATCACCAGACATTCATTGATATAACTTGACAGTTTTATTAAGAAGTTGTAGATAAACTGTGGCGATATCTCTGAAGATTAGATAGAAAGTGGTATTGAGAGCGACTTTGAGGCGTCAGGTCGTGGGTTCGCTCCCCGTCATGGTCTGAGGTTAGCAATGGCATGCACTCAGGGTAACGATTACATCTGCTAAAACAAGTCCTTCGCAAGAAGGCAACCGTCCTAGCCCTTAGTAGAAAAGGGAGTCCGAGACGTAAAAACCGGAACATTGAGAGCCAAATTTACTGATGTGGAATTCATTTAATTAGGGTCTGGGTTAGCAAGGCCATGCACTCAGAGTAACGATTACATCTGCTAAAACAAGTCCTTCGCAAGAAGGCAACCTGCCTAGCCCTTAGTAGAAAATGGAGTCCGAGACGTAAAAACCGGATCATTGAAAGCCAAGTTTACGGATGTGGAATTCATTTAATTATTATTTCTCTAACGCTAGACTATTATGATTATAACTTGTTGGGAAAATTCTCCTGGTTTTCTAAGTTTATTGTAATTTCCAATGCAGGAACCAATGCAGGAAGTAAGGGGTATAATCCAGTGGACAAAAATATCTTCCTAATTCCCACCTAAACAGCTATTTTTAGGAGCATTTTCAATCTGCTTCCGGCGGTCTTACCATCGCTTACAATGTATGTACATATAAGTAACTAAGTATTACATTACGTAAGATTATATCGTGACTGGCTGGGCCTTTCCTGATAAAACTTCTCTGGTTGCTTTCAGCTGTCTTCCCCCCAAATACATTATGAGGGTCTGGGGCATAGACGGGGTATACTTATCAGCTGGTTACACCGATGATGTCATTGCATTTGTGACGATATGGGAGATGATGTCATGGATTTGTCATGGGTGATGTCATGAGTAAACCGAGTCATATTCACCGCCCTACCCTCGGGCTAAAGGCGGAAACTGACGTCATGGACATGTCATGAATCCCGAATTTGTAATCTAGACGTCTGAGCGTAGGCGGGCCAATAGAGTCTGTACTTACTGTCTTCTCTCTCTCTCTCTTTGCTTGTTTGTTTGTTTTTTGTTTTTTTGTATGAGTGTGACACCTGAACGGGCCAAAAAGATATTAAATAAAACTCCCCTCATCGGGCCTGGGCACGAAGAAAACATAAAGTACAGCTGAAGGCCTTTTGGACTTAAAATAGGGTTGTCTAGGACAGTTTGATGTTAAGTCTTCCTTCAGTTATGGTTCTTTTTCTATGCCTACATCAACACTGAATATTCCTGGATATTCATTGCGCATCTATTCTTAGCCTTTCACATCTGACAAGTCACTACACTCTCCATCTCTTTTTCTCTTTACTGTATGTTTAACACGTGCCCAGGCCCGATGAGGGCAGATTTATTATTTTTATTTTGGCCCGTCCTGGTGTCACACTCATAAAAAAAGAGAAACAGAGATGGAGAGTGTTGTGACTTGTCAGATGTGTATAGATAATAAGAAATGTGTAACGAATATCCAAGATTATTCGTTGTTGATATAGGCGTAAAAAAAAAAAAAGAACCGTAACTGAAGGAAGAAATAATACTGTGAGTCATTTAGGTGATTTTTTAGGGAATGTCATGTGTATTTTTTTCCTAAAATAAATGTACTAAGCGTTTTCAAGCTTACTTTTGAGCAGTGGTAAGAGAAGAATTTTTTCTCTCTCTCTCTCTCTCTCTCTCTCTCTCTCTCTCTCTCTCTCTCTCTCTCTCTCTCTCTCTCTCTCTCTCTCTCTCTCTCTCTCTCTCTCTCTCTCTCGTTCATACTTCATCGCTACCCTAACACGAGGGAAAAGATTTTCTTTGTTTGATATTTTAACATACGATATATGTCTGAAGCTCAGAAAATTCCTGAGACTTGGTGCATGCATTGGGTATCCCAACCAAATGGTTTTACGTCACGGACTGCCTTTTCTACCAAGGGCTTGGGCGGTTGCCTTCTTGCGAAGGACTTGTCTTGGCAGATGTAATCGTTACCCTGAGTGCATGCCCTTGGTAACCTCAGACCGTGACGGGGCGCGAACCCTCGACCTGACGCCTCGAAGTCGGGGACGCTACCGCTTGAGCCACGGCGACTACTTCTGCACTCGGCTTCATTCACTTGGAATTTTTATGCCTGATATGGCCTTGGATTGTGATAAGACCCTTGTGTTCATATTGAAATATGATAAACGGATCTGTTCTTTACATGTGACTGTTGCTCTCATTGACCAATTTACATAATTTTTGGCTTGTACAATATATCCTTTATGGTAAACTTTCTTGTTTAGTGTTTGTTTAGTTAATGTAGATGAATTTTATGTGTCTGTGCAACATCTGGATATAATGAATTATTGTTTTTGTAGTAATTTAATTATTTTTTTTATTTTTTATCAGATCTTTCTTTGTAGGAAGAGTAGATAAAGATGCCACAAACATAGACAAAAGAGAACTTATTTCTACACATTAGATGCCATTCACGGTTTGTCTCTTACTACTACTACTACTACTACTACTACTACTACTACTACTACTACTACTACTACTACTACTACTACTACTACTACTACTACTACTACTACTACTACTACTACTACTACTACTACAAGTAGTAATAGTAATTACTACTACTATTTCTACAAGCACTTCTACTACTACTACTACTTCTACTACTACTACTACTACTACTAAAAAATACGACAGATTTCCATCATGGCTACTTAATTAGGGAGTGCTAAATGGCCTTACCATTCACAGCTTTGTACCCAGCAAAAAGAAAAATGTAACCACGAGAATATTTTTTATAATCAAGTTTAGTAAATATGTTGTGTGTTTAATAGTTCCTGTGCAAGTGACAGGTGTTGGCCAATTAAGAATAATATCAAACTAATCTATGGGTGACAGGTGTTGGCCACGATAATCTTAAACTAATCTATGGGTAATTACACGATCAGTTGGAATACATTTTGTACCCAAGAAGTAAAGAATTTTTTTTTTTTTTTTTTGGTCATTTGTGGGATAAACCGAAAAATGCGACAATTATCTTTTGAAAGAGAATTGAGAGAGAGAGAGAGAGAGAGAGAGAGAGAGAGAGAGAGAGAGAGAGAGAGAGAGAGAGAGAGAGAGAGGAGAGAGAGAGAGCAACCTGATACAAGAATGTATCCCCTCTTGAGGTCTTTGATGGCCCCATTCCAGAAGAAGAGTAAGAGTGCCAGCTGCTGTTTCTTGAGGGACAGAGGATTACATTAGGGGGTTTAATGGCACTATTTGAATTTATGAGGGATTAATATTAATGTTAGAGGGTTGTTCTCTGCATACCGCTTAGGTATAGATGAGTGGTCGAACAGAAAGTGGTCCTAGAGGGGAAAAAAACAGAAAAATCATTATGAAAATGTCTCTCTCTTTATCACAAGTGTGTCATATTTTCAAAGTAATGCGATTCACTTTATACTGTGTTCTCGCTAGAGACAAATTTAATTTTTTTTTATTTCTGCTTAAGTATAGATGAGTGGTCGAACAGAAAAAAAGAAAAATCATTTTGAAAAAGTGTGTCTCTCATTATCACAAGTGTGTCATATTTTCAGTAATATGATTCACTTTATACTGTGTTCACGCTAGACCCAAATTTAAAGTTTTTTTTTTTTTATCTAAGTTAGGAAACAGAGCTAAAAAACTTTCATTTTTATTTTGTTATTATTTAGCGTTTTATGCCATGCATTGTGTACATATTTATAAGCCTTATTGTAGTCGCCGTAGCTCAAGCGGTAGCGTCCGCGACTTTGAGGCGTCAGGTCGAGGGTTCGCGCGCCGTCACGGTCTGATGCCAGCAAGGGCATGCACTCAGGGTGAGGATTACATCTGCCAAGATAAGTCCTTCGTCAAGAAGGCAACCGTCCTAGCCCTTAGTAGAATAGGGAGTTCGCGACGTAAAACCGAATCCAATCCATCGTCACTATATTTTTTCATGAGTGTGTCACCGGGACAGGCATGGGAAAAAATACCCTCATCGGGCTCTGGCAGCATGAAGACATAAAGTAAAAGGCAAGGAGATGGGGAATATTGTGACTTGTCAGATGAGACGGGATAACAAGGGATGCGTCACGAATAAACCCTACAGAGGAAAGACTTTTCATCGAGCTCTCCAGGCCTGCTGTTTTAGCCCGAAAGACCTTCAGTTGTAGTATCGCAACGGACGGCTGGTGCATGGGCCAACTTACTATGGTTCAGTGCAGTTACTAAAGTAAAAAAATATCTTTTTATCAGCAAGGTTTGATGACCAGTTATTATAATACTTAATGCTCAGGCATTAGAAAAAGGTAAAGAAATGGATATATATACAAAAAATATAATAATAATTATAATAATAATAATAATAATAATAATGATAATAATAATAATAATAATAATAATAATAATAATAATTATAATAATGAAAAATGATAATAATAATAATAATAATTGCAATAATAATAATAATAGTAATAATAATAACAATAATATTAATAATAATAATAATTATTATTATTATTATTATTATTATTATTATTGATTATTATTGTTATTATTATTATTATTATTATTATTATTATTATTATTATTATTATTATTATTATTATTATTATTATTATTATTATATATCAATTTTGTCGTATAAATTCATTGGAATCTTGTCTTTTTACACCAGATATGAATATATGAGAGGTACTGCATTACAAGTCGTTGTCACCGTGGCTCAAGCGGTAGCGTCCGCGACTCTGAGCCGTCAGGTCGAGGGTTGGCGCCCCGTCACGGTCTGAGGTTAGCTAAAGCATGCACTCAGGGTAACGATTTCACCTGCTAAAACAAGTTCTTCGCAAGAAGGCAACCGTCCTAGCCCTTGGTAGAAAAGGGAGTCCGTGACGTAAAACCGGAACAACAACAACAACTACATTACAAATGTGAGACTTTGTGACGGAGTTTTTTTTTTCTCTCTCTTTTCATAGCCCCAAAGTTTCCTATGGGTTGACAAGGCTACTCAGGATCTCTTTTAAGTGTCTCTTGCAGCTGACATGGCGTTGACGGATGTGACGTCATTCGTAGTCTCTGCTAATCTCTAGTTAATCACTTAATCACATTGTAGAGTGTTGAACATTCTCCGAAGTGTACAAATCAGAATGAACAAACATTTTCAACATTCATTAACTTGAGAATGGCACTGGAGGTATGTGGCATATGGGTAAAATTTCGAACATGGATCTTTCGTGGTATAGCAGAGAAAATTTTGGGAGGAGTCTGAAATGAATTTAGTATTTTTTTTTATTTCTGGCTTCGCTTTTCTTTATATATATATATATATATATATATATATATATATATATATATATATATAGAGAGAGAGAGAGAGAGAGAGAGAGAGAGAGAGAGAGAGAGAGAGAGAGAGAGAGAGAGAGAGAGAGAGAGAGAGAGAGAGAGTTTAGGTTTTATGATCGCTGTGTTTTTGTCAACCATGTGATGTGAGATACTCAATGGAATATTCTATTTTAAATATAATTTAAAAACAAAAAGCCCTGTAGGCATTTTTTCTAATATATTGTACATACTTTTAAGTACTTATAATGCTTATTAGTTCAATTACATGTCTACTTATAAGTTACTTTTACTTTTAGAAGAATAACCATTGTACAAAAATGGAAATAAATGTTTGTTTGTTTGCTCTTGCAAAAATTTACAAGCAAGTGTACCTGCCCATAAGTACAGGTTCTCCTTTAAGAAGAGCTAATCATTTGCCTTGTTAGAATACGTGGAAAAAATCAGTGTTCCTTCAGTCGAGTTCCACTTAGATTAATGATTATCAGGTTCTCTGGACTAGGGGCTTGTCTTGATCTTGAAACGTGTATGATCCTTGTAACATTTCTGGAGCTATTCGCTGGGTACGAATTTCTTGTGACTACTCTTGTCTTTAGGGATTGACCAAATTTTTCTATTAGATCTCTTTATACCAGTTTTGTGTGTGTGTGTGTGTGTGTGTGTGTGTGTGTGTGTGTGTGTGTGTGTGTGTGTGTGTGTGTGTGTGTGTGTGTGTGTGTGCTTGAGTGTTTGTGTGTGTATGTGCTTGTGTGTGTGTTTGTGTGCTTGTGTGTTTATGTGTGTGCGTGTTTGTGTGCTTGTGTGTTTGTGTGTTTTGTGTGTGTGTGTGTGTGTGTGTGTGTGTGTGTGTGTGTGTGTGTGTGTGCTTATGTGCTTGTGTGTTTGTGTGCTTGTGTGTGTGTGTATTTGTGTGTTTCTGTGTGTGATTACCTAATTGTGATTACCTAATTGTGTTTACGGGAAAGAGCCCAAAGCTCGTATCTTCCCGTCTCCTGATCGGTTCCATTTTTAGACTTAGTGATACTTATCATACCTGTCCTTAAAACTATGGATTGAGGTAGCATTAACTACCTCCTCGCTTAGCGAATTCCAATTATCAACTACTCTTACACTGAAAAAGTATTTCCTTACATCCTGCAAACAAGTTTTCTTCCGAAGCTTCAAACTATGACCTCTAGTTCTAGAGCCAGCCATGTCGAAATATCGATCCCTATCCACTCTATCATAACCATGAAGGAATTTAAAGACTGTCACCATATCCCCCCTTACTCTTCTAGCTTCGAGTGATGGCAAGTCTAATTCCCTCAGCCTCTCATCATAACCGAGATTGCGTATTTCTGGCACCAGTTTTGTGGCATGTCTTTGAACTTTTTCAAGCTTAGCTATGTGCTTTTTCAAGTGCGGATTCCAAAAGGGGGCTGCATATTCGAGTTTTGGCCTCACATAGGTTACATAAATATTTCTGAACATTTCCTTGTCCATGTGCCTGAAGGCTACCCTTACATTTGATAAGAATGCATATGCTGCCCTTACTACGCCATTTATATGTATTTCTGGAGACAAATCTGCCAGTATGTTTACTCCTAGATCTCTCTCATTTTCTGTCTCCTGAAGTTGTACTCCAGCCACCGAGTAGTCAAGCTTGGGCCTTCTTGCACTTGTACCCATTCTCATTACCTTACATTTTGAGGTATTGAATTTCATTAGCCACTTTTCTGACCACTCATGCAGATTATTTAGATCCTCCTGAAGTTCTCTACCATTGTTCTCGTTTTTTACTTTCTTCACAATCTTTGCATCATCTGCAAACATATTCATGAATGAATTTACAGACTCTGGTAGGTCATTTACATATACAAGGAACAAAAGTGGCCCTAAAACTGAACCCTGTGGAACTCCACTACTAACTCTTCTCCATTCAGACACTGAGTGTCTTACTCTAACCCTCTGTTCCCTTCCTTCTAAGTAAGTTTTTATCCATTCCAAGACATTTCCACCTATTCTAGCCATTGATTGCAGCTTCCTAATAAGTCTCCCATGTGGAACAGTGTCAAACGCTTTCTGGAAGTCTAGGAATATGCAATCTGCCCAGCCCTCTCTTTCCTGTAAGATTTGGCTTACCTCATCATAAAATTCTAATAAGTTTGTTACTGTTGATCTTCCTTCTCTGAAGCCATGTTGCCTCACTGACAAAAAGTTGAAGGATTCCAAGTGAAGAGAGATATGTTTCCTTAGTAGTTTCTCCATAAGTTTGCAAACTATGCTGGTCAAGGAAACTGGTCTATAGTTCAGAGCCTTATCCCTCCTTCCCTTTTTGAAGATAGGTATCACATTTGCTTGTTTCCAGCATCTTGGAATCTCCCCCGACTCCAATGACTCCTTAATTATGATACTTAGTGCCACTGATATTGTGTTTGCGCATTTTTTAAGCACATGAGGGGATATGTCATCAGGACCTGTAGCTTTATGAACATCTAAATCCATCAGCGCTTTGCATACCTCTGTGGCTGTAAGGTTGATGTTCTCTAATACCGGCCCTTGAGCTTCTATCACTGCAATCTGAGGGGGTGGGGTATTTTCTACTGTAAATACTGACTGAAACTCCTTGTTCAATTCTTTGCAGATCTCTTCGTCCGTCTCAGTGATGCTTCCATCCGCTCTCTTTAGCCTTAAAACCTGTTCTTTTACCTTCAGTTTTCCTCTGATAAAGCTGTGGAAAAGCTTAGGATTTTCTTTCGCCTTCCTGGTGATGTCCCTCTCATAATCTTTCTCTGCCTCTCTCCTTTTACTTAGGTAGTCATTTCTTGCTCTTTTGTAGGTTTGCCAGGCATTTATGTTTTTTCTCCTCCTATACCTTTTCCAGCATTTGTCTCTCCACTCCTTAGCTCTTTTACACCCATTATCGAACCATTTCTCTCTGGCATGAATTACACCTACTTTGGTGACAGGTATGCAGCAATCTACAATCTTCCCATATTTCTCACAAAAGATGTCATACATTTCTTGTACAGATTTGTTGTAAAATAAGGTTCTCCAGTCAATAACTGCAAAAAGCTCATTCATTTTGATGTAATCTCCTTTCTGATAGTTCCTCCTCATGTCCTCAGTGCCTCTACTCTCAGGAAGAATGTCTTCAATGATATACTCCATCAACAACACACAGTGGTCACTCTTTCCAATTGGTGGTTCATACTCAATATTTTCAATATCCAACACATTATCTGTGAACACCAGATCAAGTAGTGATGGCTCATCCCCACCCCTGGCTCTTGTTGGTTCCATTACATGTTGGTGTAGGAAATTCCCTTGTACGCAATCTAGGAATCTTGCCCCAAAGGAGTCCTCACCACTGTGTGGGTCAAGATTTATCCAATCTATCTCTTTATGATTAAAGTCTCCCATAATCAAAATCCTACATTTTTTCTCCCGCGCCATGTTAACAACTGAGTTTATGACTTCAATCGTACCTATATGACTTTCCTCATAAATTTCAAGCCTATTTTGGTTCCTTGGTGGGTTGTATACAACAGTTATTATAATGCTCTCTGACCCAGTATTTATGCGAGCAACAAGAAATTCCCTGAACTCACTTTCTATAGCCAAGTTTATCTCTTCAACTTGAATCCTCTCACTTATGAGCAGTGCTATCCCTCCACCAGTCCTCTCAGATCTTTCGACCCTTAGTATTCTGAAGCCCTTAGGAAAAACTGTGACACTGTTTATGTCCTCACTCAACTTAGTCTCTGTAATTGCTACTATATCTGCCTTACTGTTGTGAATCCTATCTTTTAATTCTACTGCCTTTCCAGCTAATCCATCAGCATTTGTGTATAACAATCTTAATGAGGCCCCATCCCCTGATCTTCTGTCATTATCTTCTTTATCTCCCCTTTGTCTGGAAGTATTCCGTAACGAAAATTTTTCTTCTCTTCTTCATTTCTTTCATCATTTAACCTTCTTGCCTCTTGCAACAAGTTTTTGATCTTTCCCATCTCTTCCTGTGTTCTGTATCGTCTAATGAACACTTCTTTGCATTCTTGAAGGTCTTTTAGACTTTTTTTTCTCAACAATATTTCCCTACATGTCTCCCCTCTCTCAAAGGTTACTTTTGTTGGTCTCGGCTTTCCTTCCCTCGAATATTTACCTAGTTGGTGTATGTTTACAATATCCTCAGGACCACATACTACTCCAAGCTTTCTTATCAGGTCTACAACCCTAGCTTTATTTTCTTCAAGTCTCCCCTGCCATGTTGGCTCCTGGGATTCACTTATGCCTGAGATTACCACTGTCTTCTCCTTATCAAGTGCCTGTCTGATGAGTGGGTTTGCCCTTTCCATCACAACGTCTTTCATTTTTTCGATTACTGTCTCTTTATAGTCAACTGTTTGTATGTTTTCCAGTGCCACCACCTTTACAGCCTCTTTTACTGCCACATTCCCCTTTAGTGCATCAGCAAAGGACGTTTTCATGGCATCATTTTCCATATTCAGCTCCTGGAACTCTTTTCTGAACTGTTCAATGTTTTCCTTAATCTGAACATTCCAAGCAGCAATCTCGTCTCTCTCAGAAGATAGCAGTGAACTAACATCTAATTCCTTTAGGTTGTCATTTAGCTGTTTGTTTTTATCTTCTTGATTAGAAATTCTAGATTCTAGTTGACTCTTTTCCCCTTCCAGCTTCTTTATTCTTTTTTCTAGTTCCTTTCTCTCCTGCCCTTGTGCTTTATTTGCTTCCTCCAAAGATCTTATTTGTTCTCTGAGTGTTTCATTCTCTTTCATTTCTCCATCCATATTCCGAATTTTATCATCAAGGCTTGTAACCATTTCCTCTAACTTCTTGATTCTCTGTTTAAGTCCTCTGATGACTACCCCTTCTCCCGCCCCATGGGTGGAAGAGGTTTGGGACAGAGATGGCTTCATTTTTATGTTCTCCCTCTCACAGAATATAGAAAGAAGACGAGAAAGAGAAAAAAAAAAAAAAAAGAAAAGAGAAAAACTTCTAATTTACCTTCACACAGAATTTTTATATCTCCATATAAGTGCTATTTAGTGACTCAGTTTGTCTCCTTTCTGGTAACACACATCTTAACTTAAAAACTTGACCATGGTAATTTACGTATAAAAAGAAAAAGAAAAACAAAAGTCAAACCTGAAGGAAAATTCGAATTTGTGTTCGAGGTGGCACCCACCTGTTTCTGTTATATATTCTTCCTAACTGATAAACTGACTTGCTAACCAAGATATGTTATCACGGGATTTAGACTTTACATTTAACTCAATATATATACAAAATAACAAAATAGCAAACGAGAAAGCTAAAAGAAAAGCAAAAAAAAAAATGAAGAAAATAGGACTGCTGTACTACTTGGCAACTTAACTCAGTACTGTTGACGGGTGGGTATTTGGTAATTTTTTTTTTCTTTTATTATTCAATTTTTTCGTGTATCAAACTAACTAACTAGTTAATATAAATGGGAAGGATACTGTTTTTAACAATATATAGAACCACAGGATCAGGTAAAACGGCTCAAGAGCTTTCCCCAGTTTACACAAAAAATTAGGTAATGTGGTGTGAGGCTCCACGTCTGGCAACTCTTCTAGATTTCCCTCAAGGCAGAAACTGGACGGCAGCTTCTCTCTCTTCTCACGAAAAAGTTCTCAATTTTTTTCCTTTAATATGAACAGTCTCGCCTTACAACAAATATTAGTTTTTGTACTCACAATACTCTGCACGATTTCATATTTTTGGAAATTATGGTAAAGTTTTCCACTAAGCACTTTAGTCACTCGAAACTAAAATTTAAGAGGAGCAATTCCGTGTGTCACTGAACGCGCGGCGTGTGTGTGTGTGTTTGTGTGTGTGTGTTTGTGCTTGTGTGTGTGTTTGTGTGCTTGTGTGTTTGTGTCCTTGTCTGTGTGTGCGTGTGTTTGTGTGCTTGTGTGTGTATAACCTTATGCAATGAACAACTCTGAGGTCTGCAGGAAGTTGTCATGTACGTATATGTACGTTTTCAAATGTGAGCGAATGGTATTGAATGCGTTTCAATATTTCCTTTGTGGGTTGTTTATATTCTTGCAAATAATAAAATGTCTAAAATATTCTGAAAAATCTTATGAATTTGCCAAAAAATATTTAAGTATAAATCCTTTACTTAGGGGAGGTGGATAGATTTAAGAATGTTCCGATTTACGTCACGGACACCCTTTTCAACCAAGGGCTAGGACGGTTGCCTTCATGCGAAGGACTTGTTTTGGCAGATGTAATCGTTACCCTGAGTGCATGTCCATGCTAACCTCAGACCGTGACGGGGCGCGAACCCTCGACCTGACGCTTCAAAGTCGCGGATGCTACCGTTTGAGCCACGGTGACTACTTTGGATAGATAAACGAATAAATATACTTGTATATGTGCGAAAATCAATACATACCCATATACCCACACACTACAAAAAACGAAAGAAATCGTACCCAGAGGATAGAATTATCATTTTTATAGGGTATGAACAACGAAGTGTGATATTAGTGTGTCAGGCCCTTTGATGGTGTGAAATGAAGTCTAAGTGTAGAGACATGTGACCATGAGAAGAAGAAGCTTATGTGATAATGCTGAAAGAGGCGGTAATGTACCGAGACTTAACATGGCTTTGTAAGCAGCGACAGAGCAAGATAGAGGAAGATAAAAAAGTCAGGGTATATTTGATTTTTTTTTCTTTTCATTTTACAACTCTGTGTGTGTGTGTGTGTGTGTGTGTGTGTGTGTGTGTGCGTGTGTGTGTGTGTGTGTGTGTGTGTGTGTGTGTGTGTGTGTGTGATTACCTAATTGTGTTTACGGGAAAGAGCCCAAAGCTCGTATCTTCCCGTCTCCTAATCGGTTCCATTTTATACTTAGTCATACTTATCGTACCTGTCCTTAAAACTATGCATTGAGATAGCATTAACTACCTCCTCGCTTAGCCAATTCCAATTATCAACTACTCTTACACTGAAAAAGTATTTCCTTACATCCTGCAAAGAAGTTTTCTTACCAAGCTTCAAACTATGACCTCTAGTTCTAGAGCCAGCCATATCGAAATATCGATCCCTATCCACTCTATCATAACCATGAAGGAATTTAAAGACTGTCACCATATCCCCCCTTACTCTTCTAGCTTCGAGTGATGGCAAGTCTAATTCCCTCAGCCTCTCATCATAAGCGAGATTGCGTATTTCTGGCACCAGTTTCGTGGCATGTCTTTGAACTTTTTCAAGCTTAGCTATGTGCTTTTTCAAGAGCGGATTCCAAAAGGGGGCTGCATATTCGAGTTTTGGCCTCACATAGGTTACATAAATATTTCTAAACATTTCCTTGTCCATGTGCCTGAAGGCTACCCTTACATTTGATAAGAATGCATATGCTGCCCTTACTACGCCATTTATATGTATTTCTGGAGACAAATCTGCCAGTATGTTTACTCCTAGATCTCTCTCATTTTCTGTCTCTTGAAGTTGTACTCCAGCCACCGAGTAGTCAAGCTTGGGCCTTCTTGCACTTGTACCCATTCTCATTACCTTACATTTTGAAGTATTGAATTTCATTAGCCACTTTTCTGACCACTCATGCAGATTATTTAGATCCTCCTGAAGTTCTCTACCATTGTTCTCGTTTTTTACTTTCTTCACAATCTTTGCATCATCTGCAAACATATACTTAGTCATACTTATCGTACCTGTCCTTAAAACTATGGATTGAGATAGCATTAACTACCTCCTCGCTTAGCCAATTCCAATTATCAACTACTCTTACACTGAAAAAGTATTTCCTTACATCCTGCAAAGAAGTTTTCTTACCAAGCTTCAAACTATGACCTCTAGTTCTAGAGCCAGCCATATCGAAATATCGATCCCTATCCACTCTATCATAACCATGAAGGAATTTAAAGACTGTCACCATATCCCCCCTTACTCTTCTAGCTTCGAGTGATGGCAAGTCTAATTCCCTCAGCCTCTCATCATAACCGAGATTGCGTATTTCTGGCACCAGTTTCGTGGCATGTCTTTGAACTTTTTCAAGCTTAGCTATGTGCTTTTTCAAGTGCGGATTCCAAAAGGGGGCTGCATATTCGAGTTTTGGCCTCACATAGGTTACATAAATATTTCTAAACATTTCCTTGTCCATGTGCCTGAAGGCTACCCTTACATTTGATAAGAATGCATATGCTGCCCTTACTACGCCATTTATATGTATTTCTGGAGACAAATCTGCCAGTATGTTTACTCCTAGATCTCTCTCATTTTCTGTCTCTTGAAGTTGTACTCCAGCCACCGAGTAGTCAAGCTTGGGCCTTCTTGCACTTGTACCCATTCTCATTACCTTACATTTTGAAGTATTGAATTTCATTAGCCACTTTTCTGACCACTCATGCAGATTATTTAGATCCTCCTGAAGTTCTCTACCATTGTTCTCGTTTTTTACTTTCTTCACAATCTTTGCATCATCTGCAAACATATACTTAGTCATACTTATCGTACCTGTCCTTAAAACTATGGATTGAGATAGCATTAACTACCTCCTCGCTTAGCCAATTCCAATTATCAACTACTCTTACACTGAAAAAGTATTTCCTTACATCCTGCAAAGAAGTTTTCTTACCAAGCTTCAAACTATGACCTCTAGTTCTAGAGCCAGCCATATCGAAATATCGATCCCTATCCACTCTATCATAACCATGAAGGAATTTAAAGACTGTCACCATATCCCCCCTTACTCTTCTAGCTTCGAGTGATGGCAAGTCTAATTCCCTCAGCCTCTCATCATAACCGAGATTGCGTATTTCTGGCACCAGTTTCGTGGCATGTCTTTGAACTTTTTCAAGCTTAGCTATGTGCTTTTTCAAGTGCGGATTCCAAAAGGGGGCTGCATATTCGAGTTTTGGCCTCACATAGGTTACATAAATATTTCTAAACATTTCCTTGTCCATGTGCCTGAAGGCTACCCTTACATTTGATAAGAATGCATATGCTGCCCTTACTACGCCATTTATATGTATTTCTGGAGACAAATCTGCCAGTATGTTTACTCCTAGATCTCTCTCATTTTCTGTCTCTTGAAGTTGTACTCCAGCCACCGAGTAGTCAAGCTTGGGCCTTCTTGCACTTGTACCCATTCTCATTACCTTACATTTTGAAGTATTGAATTTCATTAGCCACTTTTCTGACCACTCATGCAGATTATTTAGATCCTCCTGAAGTTCTCTACCATTGTTCTCGTTTTTTACTTTCTTCACAATCTTTGCATCATCTGCAAGCATATTCATGAATGAGTTTACAGACTCTGGTAGGTCATTTACATATACAAGGAACAAAAGTGGCCCTAAAACTGAACCCTGTGGAACTCCACTACTAACTCTTCTCCATTCAGACACTGAGTGTCTTACTCTAACCCTCTGTTCCCTTCCTTCTAAGTAAGTTTTTATCCATTCCAAGACATTTCCACCTATTCTAGCCATTGATTGCAGCTTCCTAATAAGTCTCCCATGTGGAACAGTGTGTGTGTGTGATTACCTAATTGTGATTACCTAATTGTGTGTGTGTGTGTGTGTGTGTGTGTGTGTGTGTGTGTGTGTGTGTGTGTGTGTGTGTGTGTGTGTGTGTGTGTGTGTGTGTGTGTGTGTGTGCATGTCTGTATATATAGCACATCCTGCATATTTGCTTGATCAAAAATTCAGATGTCTTCAATATATATATGTTTTTTTATATAATTATTGTCTCTTTATTTTGCTTTCATTTGAAATTCTTTCCATATGTATATGTTACATCATATGAAAAAATAAACTTGAAAAGTCATCATAAATAAAAATAAAAATAAAATAGTTTCTTTTTTTCAGAGTACTTAAATTGTAATGTATAAAGGTGACTACGATGGTATGGTCATGTCGTTAGGAGGGATGAACAGTATGTTGGGAGGAGGGTGATGGGAATGGATATACAGGGTAGGAGAAGGAGGAGGAGACCAAAGCGTAGGTGGATGGATTGCATCAATGACGACCTGAGGTCTAAAGGTTTGTTGGGTGATGAGGTATGGGACAGGAATATATGGAAAACACTGGCCAGAAACATCGACCCCATATTAAAGTGGGAAAAGATGTAGACGAAGAAGAAGAAGAAGTTTAAAGGTGGCCCACAATGCCTAATTGTTCAATAAAAAGGTCTTAAATTTCCCACTAACGGGTCTTAGAAAAGATCTGTTAATCAAACAACCCAATTCTATTTAAATTGTCAGGTGATTGTTTACCTTGGACAGTTCGTTCCGGTTTTACGTCACAGACTCCCTTTTCTACCAAAGGCTAGGACGGTTGCCTTCTTGCGAAGGACTTGTTTTGGCAGATGTAATCCTTACCCTGAGTGCATGCCTTTGCTAACCTCAGACCGTGACGGGACGCGAACCCTCGACCTGACGCCTCAGAGTCGCGGACGCTACCGCTTGAGCCACGGTGACTACAATTGTTAACCTTGGACAGTATGATTGACTAATTGTTTTCTCTGAAAGAAGTAGAATCACAAGTTATTCACTGATTTAAAAGGGTATTGGGGATATAGAAACGAAACTTATTGTCATTTACTACAAATACATAAAATCATTTTTCTTAAACAACCAATATATAAACAAATAAAAATTGTTAAGAAAGTACTTGTAAAAAAAAAAACATTGAAAATTTTACCGCCAGACGAGTGGTATGTCTATTATATCTTAATACACATATGTGGGTTGCCATGAAAATGCAAAAATGAAGAGTGATTAGTGCTAAAAATTCTGAAAATATTAAGCCTGTTTTACGTCACGGATCCCCTTTTCTACCAAGGGCTAGGATGTTAATTCTGAAGAAAACATTATGTTTATTAAAACCAACACTTAAAAATAAGTTTACGGACGAAATTGAGAAAAAAAAACATACACACACACACACACACAGGCAAAGTCGTTCACTGATATTCATTGTACAGTTGCGTGTCCCTACACTCATGCTTCCACTTAAGACCCCCGGCCGCTAAGATGGAGTTCGTGTTAACCATCTCAGGGTACGTCTGTTGGGGACATGGAACTGTTTACTCTTTGATCTTGATGTGACATAAACCCATTGCACACATTATATTGAACTTGATGCCTTGATATACTTGGTCATAGAGCAAAGTAATCCCCTTATTGTTTCTTTTTTTATGTTGGCTGCCCCCCAATTGGCGGAGACAGTCAAGGTAGATAGATAGATAGACGTACTGCATCTTTACTCACGTATTAATAAATTCAGACATGTAAGACTTCCATAAAAATTCTATTGTACTCATATATTCTGCCATTTGATTTCTTTACATCAGAGTCCTTATTAGTAAAGTCTTTGTTCCTTATTTATGCGTATATGTGTGTGTGTGTGGTGTGTGTGTGTGTGTGTGTGTGCGTGTATAGATATAT